>MDKI01213914.1:0-88823 GCA_005239505.1 Nicotiana paniculata
TGAAGGGGTTGCTGAATTTATTGCTAAGGCTCAAACACTTGATGATTTTCTTATTGGAGGAAGAATTAGGTTTTCTTGTGTGAAATGTAAGTGTGTTAAGTTATTGAAATCAGACGAAGTTAAAGTCCATCTCTACAAGAAAGGATTTGTAGAAAATTATTATATATGGACTGTTCACGGGGAGAATCAAGCTAGTTTAGATGATGTTAACTTTCATAATTCTTTTGGTTACAAATTCTATGAAGCCATTTTATCATGAGCCGTGGACTTCTTGAAAAAAAATATTGTACAATATCGGAGAGCAAATGTAGAATCAATTTAAGGTAAAAAAATTAATTATATTTATTTAATAATTATCGTCTTCATCTAATGTTACATTTTTTATATTGCAGACACTGTGTACATGGCACCCTCAGCATCAAAGTGCAATAAATATTATTTTCGAGAAGAAAGTTAGTATAAGGATTAAAGATATTTTGTTTGCTGCTCGGACTGCCGGTAAAGTGTCGTACTGGTTAAGAAAAGATGTTTGGGATAAACTTCTTGAGTTCTGGAATACCCTAGAATGGAAGGCAAAGACTGAACAAGCAAAGGCGAACCGTGCCTCTAATAAAGGTGGCTCGTTGCACACAGGAGGTTCGATTACTTTTGAAGCCCATAAACTAAGAATGGTAATTACTTATAAACTTTTCTTAGCATTACATATAGATTTTACGTTTATAATGTCTAACTCATACTTTTCTTATGAAGGAAAAGGAAAGAGGGCGAGATATGAGTGATGCAGAGGTCTTTGAGGAGTTGCATAAGAAAAAGAAGAAAGATGGCACAAGAGGAGACTGGGTGGAGACGCGTGCGTCAGACACACATGTAAAATTCTAACTTCATAATTATTCATCTTGCATTTCCCAATTTTCTTATACTACAAATGGATTGCAACAAAATTCTTTAACTACTGTTAGTAACAAAATTAATTCTTTTTACATCCCTATCAAATTCAAATAAATATTATGGTGGCTGTAGAATTATATGGTTTCCTTATCAACAGACATAAATATCACTCCTTAGTTGGCTCTTTAAGATGAATTGAATGGCTTCAAGCTCTAACCTAAACGTATAAACTTCATAAAGGAGGTCTGAATGACAGTAAATTCTCTTTTTCTTTTGTTATTTTTTACCATCATGATACTTCAGTGAATCGAGACTGAACCATCTAGTGACACAGTAAGTTAAAGATAAGAGTTAATTGTTTGATTGAGCAGGTGTTCACTTTCTTGTGGAACTATGTACACATATGCAAAAAGAAAATTTAAAAATATTAAGACAATAAGATCACATTATTCTGAACTCACTGACCTTAGATCCTAAATTTGTCGACGTTTCATACAAAAATAGGAAACACAACAAACAACATACAAAAATATGGAAAAAGTTTAACAAAAGACTGAAGATACTGTAAACTTTAAAATATATTGGAGATGTTATAAGCAGCAATATAGGATATTGCTTGATTTATTAATATTAGTTTGTTTACATGATAATTATGTTTTTCATTTCAGGAAGATTATCATAAAAGGTTGGAAGAATGGCTACAAACTCAGCCTCCTTCAACTCAACCAACACCTGATGATATGGCTTCAGTGTGGACACATGCAGCGGGCGGAGTAAACAAAGGTAGAGTCTACGGACTAGGAGTGTGTCGACCTACAGGTCTTCCAAACCCACTCTTAACCAATTCTTCTCCTCAAAATCAAGAACAGATGGAAGACATGAGAAAGGAAATTCGTGAAACAGCAACGATTGGACTCCCAAAACGGAACAATTGCCAAGATGCATAAATTCATGAGTAAACATGAGCATGATTTATTTGATGATGAACAAACTGAATCTTATGTGTAGTAGTTTAGTTGTGATGTTTTGGTTGATTGGTAAACTTGATTGTAAGAGACAACTTTATGTATTCCTTTTAAGCTTGAATGTGGGCTACTATTTGGAATGTTTTTATACCCAAAATTGTTAGGTTTAATGATTGGTATGTTGGTATTAATTTATGGTTGGTTTTAGATTGTTGATAATATATGTTGGTTGCTATTTTTTATTTATACTAGTTTGACAGTAGGTGTAGCTCGAAAGTGGGCAGAGTCTGCTCAGTTTCACACAAAATTCCGACGGAAACGGTCGGACAACTGCCCAAATATAACCATAAATTCACATATTTTCGACCGATTTGGTCGGAAATTTTTGTAAAAAAAGTTAATATTCAAACAGTTTCGACGGATTCCGTCGGAAATTAAATAAAATTTAATTTTTAATTATTAATTTCCGACTGATTCGGTCGGAAAAGTTAAAAACAAAAATATATATTCACAAATTTTCGACGGCTTTCGTCAGAATCGGTCGGAAAAGTTAAAAACAAAAATATATATTCACAAATTTTTGACGGCTTTCGTTAGAAATTAAATAAAATTTTATTTTTAATTATTAGTTTCCGACAGATTCGGTCGGAAATGTTTTTTAAAAAAATTAAATTTTATTTAATTTCCGACGAAATCCGTCGGAAATTAAAAAAAGTTAATTTTTAATTATTTTATTTGTTTGAACTTTTGAAATTTCCGACCGAATCAGTCGGTAATTTCTGACAGATTCGGTCGGAAATAGTTTTCCGACCAACTTTTTTCCGACCGACCAATTTCGATTGGAGAACAGTCAGAAATACGTGATTTCTGACCGTTTTGGCCGTCAAAAATCTGCCGTTTTCTAGCAGTGAAAAAGGCATAAGAAGCCTTACTTTAAAAAGCACAAAAAAACAACATATAGGAAGCTATTTCTTTGATCAGTCCATATCACTATCTTCTCTTTCATTATCATCAAATATATGTTCTTCGCTTTCTTTATCTTCGGTCATATCTATATCATTATCATTAATGAAACCTTCTTCTTCATTATGCCCACTTGTCCCGACTTCTTCTATTACATGATCATAATTAATGATGTGAGGTTCCACATCATCCCTGTGTAAAGACACTAAAATATCATTTTCTTGATCACCATTACGCTCCATATTAAATTCAACTTTCATTTGTTGGTAAGGTTCTCCATTCTGAAATGCTTCATCCTCAACATTTGTGCAATTATCATCCTCTTCAGGCATATTAAAAAGGTCGCGAGGACTTGTCTTTAAAACAACAAGCCAATCTTTATCAACCATGTCGTTGACATAGAAGACTTGTTCAGACTGAGATGCCAACACAAATGGCTCATTTTTATTCAAGGCACATAGAGTATTCACACTGTGAAACCATACTTGTCAATTTTATATCCTTTTCCTAAGTGAGCCACATCCCACCAATGACACCTGAAGAGGTAAACTTTTCTATTTCCCAGATACGATAACTCGTAAATGTCCTCTAATACACCATAGTACTCCTTCTTAGAGTCTGAATCGTCTCCTCTCACAAGAACTCCATTGTTCTGAGTTTTTCTTCTTGATTCAAGATCTTTTGTTTGGAATCTAAATCCATTCACCATCAATGTGGAATATCGATGCAACACTGGTCCAGGACCGATTGCTAAGCTTATGAGCTCATTATTATCATTTCCTTGTGCAGCTAATTGCAATATCTACAAAGTAACACAAATAAATCCCTATTAACCAATAATATAATAGGATAATCAAAAAGTATTCAAAATGAGATTTGATTTAACAGGTACACGTGCACGAAACCAAACAGGAAAGTCATTGTTATGCCTTTCATCTCTTGTTGAACTTTGTTTTTCAATCTCTTTTGTATGTTCCCTGCATTTTAGATAGAATTAATAACAGAATGAATGAATTATTCAAATCTAAAATCAAATCCGAAACTATCTCAGAATTGACTAAAAACTAGAAACTTACTCCATGAATGGCCAAACCTCTTCATAATTTTGAAGAACATACATACATGCTTGTTTAAAAACCACCTTTTTTTGCCCACTATTTTTAAAGATGGACATTTTAGCATTTGACACGGATTCATCGCCATTCCTAGTCGGTCTATTAAACTTGGTTCAGATATTCTTTAAGTATCGTGAGCAAAATGTGAGGCTTTCTTCTGCCAAATAACATTCTGCAATTGAACCTTCTGGATAATTTTGGTTTCGAACATATGACTTAAGTGTTCCCATATACCTGTATGCAAATGATTAGTTAATATAATTAATGTGTTATTACAAAACTTTAGTATTGAAGTTTATATGAAAAATTCGTTACCTCTCGAAAGGGTACATCCATCGAGTTTGAACTGGTCCACCAAGCTTTGCCTCTCTTGCCAAGTGAATTGGCAAATGAACCATAACATCAAAGAATGCCGGAAGAAAAACAATTTGAAGTTTGCATAATATGATAGGAATTTCAGCCTCTAGGATATCAAGATCTTCAATTGTCAAGCACTTAGAGCACATATTCTTGAAAATTTTCCCTAATGCTATGATTGGTTCACACACATATTTAGGCAATAAGCCATGTATAGGTACTGGAATAATATCTTGCAACAATACGTGGTGATCATGACTTTTCAATCCATGTATCCTTTTGTCTTGTATGTTGATGCACCTTGAAATGTTTGATGAAAAGGCATCAGGAACCTTCAAATTAGCTAAGAAAGTGCATGCCTTCAACTTCTCATCGGGGGATAATGCATAGCATGTTGCCGGTAATAAAACATTGTTCCCATCCTCAACTGGGTGCAACCCATGCCTTATCCCAAGATCCACCAAGTCATATCTACTTTTTACCGCGTCCTTCGTCTTTCCAGTCATATTCATCACAGTAGATACAATATTATCAGACACGTTTCTTTCTATGTGCATTACATCCAAGTTATGCCGTAACATAAGAGTCTTCCAATAAGGCAATTCGAAAAAAATACTTTCTTTCTCCAATTGTAAGCATCATTGGGAACATTACGCTTTCGCTTTTGCCCTTTACCATAAGTCACATTTCTCAAACTGTGTAATTGCTCAAGTGCTTCGTCACCTGTTAAATATTAGGTGCAACACCCATCTCTATTTTTCCATCAAATAACCTCCTATTTTTACGCCATGGATGGTCCATTGGAAGAAAGCGACGATGACCCATATAACACAACTTATTACGTAAAGAAACTGATTGTGTATCTTTATGGCAACAAGGACATGCAGGTTTACCTTTGGTTGACCATCCTGAAAGGTTCCCATATGCAGGAAAATCATTAATCGTCCACATGACAGCCACACGCATCATAAAATTAGTTTTTGAGTATGCATCATAAGTCTCCACCCCCTCCCATAGTTCTTTTAACTCTTCAATCATTGGTTGTAAATATACATCTATATCATTGCCCGGAGACTTAGGACCTAAAATAAGAAGTGTCATCATGAAATACAGATCCTTCATGCAATCCCATGGTGGCAAATTGTATGGAACTAATATGACTGGCCAAATGCTATGACTAGTACTCATGTTCCCATAAGGCTGGAAGCCGTCACTTGCTAAACCTAATCGAACATTTCTTGGTTCAGCTGAAAAGGTTGGATGGAGCTCATCAAAAGATTTCGAAGACATGCCATCATATGGATGTCACAATACACCATCATCAATATTTTGCTCCTTGTGCCACATCATATTTTTTGTCGTCTTTCTTGCCATGTACAATCTATGTAGTCTTGGTTTGATTGGAAAATGTCGCAAGACTTTATGAGCTACTTTCCTACCTCCGGTATCTTTTGACTTCCATCTATACTTACTGCACTTAGGACATGGTTCGGCATTGGCATACTCTCTCCAATATAAGATACAATCATTCTCATATGCATCTATTTTGGTATAACCCAAGCCTAAGTCTTGAAGTACCTTCTTTGCTTCATAAAAAGAATTTGGTACAAATGACCCCTCTGGAAGAACTTCTTTAAAGATTCTCAACCATGCATCCATCGATTTGTTGCTCCAATGATTAAGGCTCTTCAAGTGAAGTAGTCTAACTACAAAAGACAACTTTGACACTTTTTTACAGCCAGGATAAAGTTCTTTCTCAGAATCTTTTAACAATTTGTAGAACTTTTTCGCATGCACATTTGGCTCTTCATTTTCCTCTTGATAATTCATATTCTCCATATTAGTAACTCCACAAGCATCATGAACCATTTCTGGAATATCATCTGTTTCAACAGTATCATCATCTACTTCGACATTGCATACATCATTAGAATTTTCAACTCTTACTATTACTTCTCCATGAAAGTCCCATACTTTATAACTGTTCCAAAAACCTTTCCCCACCAAGTATCTTCTTACTTGTATTCTTGTCTTGAACACAGTATTTCTACACCCCTTACAAGGACACCGAATTACAGAGCTCACATTTGGTTGACTGTATGCCCAACCAAGAAAGTCATCTATTCCTTTAATATACCTTCTGTCACATCTATCTCTAATATTCAACCAACTTTTATTCATATCTTTTCTACAAAAAAAAATGCAATCAATTAACCAATTAAAGGGAATCAATAATAAAAGCAAACCAATTATAAGCAAGCATTGAACTCAATGATTCTACACGAGTAGAAATCAATAATGGAAACACAAGCTATATAATAATGTTTGAATTGAATAATTCTACACATGTACACCCAATAGAATATAGGACATCAATTTTTTATAATCATGAGAATACATTAGATATGCTAGAAAACAATTAAATACCATAAAATGGTCTTATAGAAGACAAGTCCAAAAAAAAAAGTAGTTGTGTACTTGTAGTTGTTTTTAAGTTTTTAAGACTAGGTAGAAACTCTTCAACTGGTGTAATGTCCTTCTAGTTTTGTTTTCTCATCTGAAAAGACTATTAATTTTCTAGTAGGGATCGAAAACTCTCTTTTGGTTTATTTCTCATCTTGTCTATCTTTTACTTTAATGGTGGAAAGATAAACTTGAAAAATATTTTAGATATACATTGAAAGCGTAAAGATCTTGGATAATATAGCAGGCTGATTATCTAATTCTACTGTGGAATGAAACTAATAGTTCTCATGGTGATAGGACTTGCAAACAAAGTAAATAATTGTTTGTATTACCAGACCAAATAACACCACAGGTAATTAACATAATATACTCTACTTGGCTATTCATTGCACATTTAAGAGTAATATAGGAAGGTAAACATATTAACCTGTCAGCAAATTTCTATGTGAAATGTTCATTAGGAAATATGTATTGGGATAAGTTGTAGACACAAAGAGAACTGAGATTCCATCTTATACAAATAGAAACATCATTACTTGTAAGACACTGTCAATAACTTAAAGAGAAATTTTAAAACTATAATTGTAAATTGACATGCCAGCACCATGACTATAGCTCCTTCCATTATTAAGGTTTACCTATATCAAGAGGTCAAATTAAAGTCTATTTAAAGGCTACCTTTTGGGGAGGGTTCGTAGGTATGATCTTAGTAGAAACATGGTTCTATCCAAATCTATTTAGTAAAAAGACGCAGTGAGTATATCGCCACCATCTTTGAGAATTTCTCCACTGTTTCTTCCTGAAGGATAAAGATAGAGTAACATCAGAAATGTCGCATATTGTATAGTGTAGACCATGAAAACACATCTATACATGTAAAATAACTAAAGAAACTAAAGCATAAATTACATTCGCGTTTGTGGTAAATATACCAGAAGAGATAGAATGAATTTTTATTATAATTGTATCAAACATAAATTGGTATGAGAGAAGCTTTTTAATACACTTCATGGAATATGACAATTAACAGCTTTTGTACAACAACCCAAATCCTGTCTGATACAACATCCCTAGATGCATATGCTTCCCATGTCCATTTACCACAAACTTCTTGAAAATAAAGTTTACGACACCAAGTGAAAAGTTGAACTTGAAAAAGAAAATCAAGGCTATTATTATCTTCCCCTTTAACAATTCCTTGCTTTTAAGCATGGCTTTCACCCATATGAATACTCCAACGCAGTTACCACACTAGCTAAATGCCATATAACTGAAAGGTACACGGATCCAACGACATAAACAATCACTATGATCACGAACACAAACTTAAAATCAGAGGAATAAAATCCTACAATACCTTCAAGTTTAAAACCTACATAAAGTCATCAATCAACCACAAATCCCACTTTTCTCTATCCCAAAAATATTTTTCTAGTAGAAAGGCTACATACAAAATAATCCCAACAAAATTTAATGAAAAAAAAAAAGACAAAGTATCTGATATTACAGATTGTACACCAGACAAATCCAGATAAAAATAGAGGTTGGATGATATATATGAATATCTTTTCTTCAACAATAAAGGTGGAATCAAGCAACAAATAATTCCTAAACTAATTGAGAAGAAATAGCTTACTGATATTCTTTGGTAAAACCTCAGGAAATCAAAGAGACAATATACCTTCGTTGGGTTCTTCAGCACAGCAGGGTAAAAATCGCCTCTTTGGATTCGTCGATTTTGTATTCTGGCTTAGGGCTTTTTTGAAGAGAGAATTTTCATTTGGGTAAAATAGATCTCTTGAGCAGATCTCTACCCTTTTGAGTTAGGGCTTTTGAGCGTGAGTGATTTTTGAGAATTGAGAGCAGATTTATTTAACTTTAAAAATTAGAATAAATAACTTTATATATTTCTAAAGTATTTGTCTTTTAATTTATCCTTAAAGCTTTAAAATGAAAGAATAGTGGCGATCAAATTTTCACAAAAGTCAAAGAGCTAACTTTTTGGAGCCAAATGTTCTCGTTTAGCGGGAAAGTAAAATTTTGTCCTGTAGCTGAAAATATTTGTTGCGACTAGGTAAAGTTTCCACTATAGTGTCTTTTCCGTGGCGACCTATTATAGTCGCCAAAAATAATCTTTCCTTTCTATTGCGATTTGCTAAAGTCGCCACTAAATCCCCAACCTTTGTGGCTATTAGTAGAGTCGCCACTAGTACCTGCCACTAAAACTCCATTTTCTGGTAATGATGAGGCTGCCATCAAAAGGCAATGTGAGGCGCAGAGGAATGATTATATAGCCAAGGCATAGAGGCAACACTACTGGTGCTTTTGTCCCCCTTATTTGTACTCTTCCTATGTGGTTTCGTTTTTTTATTATTATTAATAAAACTAGCCCTAGGCACCTCGCCTAGTGGATTTTCTAAAAAGAAAAGAATAACAAAATCAACAGAAAATACAAACTTCCCCACTTGGACGAGCACATCATCCAAAATTCCTATTGGCCTTCTCAACGTGCGATCAGCCAGTTGCAACAACATTGATGTTGATCTAGCTATACCAATGCCTAGTTTTCTTTAGATTGCCAAAGACATCAAGTTAATATTGCTCCCAAGTCACAAAATGCTTTAGCAAAAGCATAACTTCCAATTGTGCACGGGATAGTGAAACAACCTGGATCAGATAACTTTTGAGCCATAGGTATTGTCACTACTGCACTACATGTTTTTTAGTCAGAGTTACAATAGATAGGAAGTCAAACTTTCGATACATCAAATCCTTCATCATTTTAGCGTAGCCTGGCATTTCCTTAAAATCATCCATTAGAGGAATACTCAATTGAATCTTCCTGAGCAGTTCCATGAATTTCCTGTATTGATCATCATTCCTTTGCTTTGCCAACCTTTGAGGGAATGTTGCTGGAAGTAGCTTCTGCCCACTGCCTGTATCTTTTCCTGATTAGAAGTCTTTTCTAATACCTGTTCTAGGAACTGTTCAATTTCTTTCTCCTTACCTTTGTCAACTTGTGCTTTCTCAATTACGACATTTATGAGCTCCATCGAATCATCGATATCGGTTGGCACTGGAATATGTGACACCCTCTCTCTATTAGATTGATCAAATTCTTGCTCTCTGTCCAAATCCCTTCTATTCATGAGACTAACTGGCATTACTTGTTTTGGGCCTTGCTCCTTCTGATTGATATGTGTGTCCGCAGGTAATGTCTTTGGAGGATAATTATTGAGAGACATGGATATATGACCTAATTGAACCTCAGTGACCTTGATAGTTGAGTCATGTGAAACTACCTTTTCTTGCATCTGGTGGAATTTTTCTTCCATCTTCCCGCTGGACCCAATGAGTTGTTGCAACATTCCTTTAATTTTGAACAACCCGTCATCTTGTCTCACAGTCTTCTGTTGTTGAGGTTTTTGATAGGCTAGCTGTTGATTCTGCTAATTGTATCTCTGCTGCCTTTAATAAGGCACAACCTGACCTTGTGGTCGTGCTCCCGCAGGGTTGGCATTGTATTGCTGCTAGGATGGTTTGTACTAGTAATTCTGAGTTCCTCGTTGCTGTCAACCTTGTCTCTGACCCCCAAAATTATTTACGTAATTCATGTCTTCCCTGAATCCCTAGTTATCATTTTCTCCACTTCATGATAAAACATAAGACTGATTGATACAAGGAGTGCATAGGCCTCCATTGGTTGTGTCAACAATGTGAACCTGCTTCGTGCAAAATCTCATCAATTTTCTTTTTCGACAAGCTCATTTGGGTCATGAGAGGTGCTATGTTTTCTGCATTTGTATTGTTTGGTTCAAGAGCAACATAATGCATTATTGGAGTGAGTGTTGTATCCCTCGTCATCTAGCCTGAATTTTGATCCATCTTGTCAAAATGAATCTTACACTCTGTGAATGATTTGCTCAAGAATTCACCCCCAGCTGAAGCATCTACATTAGCCTTCATACTGTTAGCCAAACCCATATAGGATCTCTATTCTAGCATCTAATCTGGGATGCCATGGTGTGGACACTTCACCAACATACCCTTAAACCTTTCCCATGTTTCTTGCAATTTTTCAGTTGGTTTCTGCCTGAACTGCAATATCTCATCAATTTTCCTTGCAGTTTTATTGGGTGGATAAAACTTGTTTAAGAACTTCTTGACTAGTTCCTCCCAAGTAGCAATTAAGTTTATTGGGAGCGAATTCATCCAAGTTTGAGCCTCAACAATCACTGAGAATGGAAACAGTAACAATCTGATTGCTTCAGGTGTCATATTCGGCTATCTTTGAGTGACACAAATTGATAGAAAATTCTTCAGATGTTGTTGTGGGACAAATTGATAGAAAATTCTTCAGATGTTGCTTCAGGTTTCATATTCGGATGTCTTTGAGTGACACAAATTGATAGAAAATTCTTCGATGTAAGACCCATAGGACAACCCTTTGTTCTGCAGCAAGTGCAACATGTTATTTGTAATTTGAAATGTTTCCGCTTGTATCGGAGGAACTACAGTTGCAGTTCCTAGATTGTCAGTGGTTGGTTGTGCCCAATCATATACAGCAGCCTCTGGCACAAGGGATTCTACCACTCTGATGTTTGGGTCAACTTGATTATTTTTATTGTTCTTGTTGACGTTCTCGATGTCACCCATTTTAATTTTGATTTGTCCGTTCTATTTTAGATGTTTGCGCTTCTTGTCTGCCCCATTCAATGTCCTAAATGCTTTCTCGGGATTTAAGAGACATTCAAATAGTTCACCAGTTCTCAAGGAGCTTCTAGACATGCACCTGAGTGATAGAAGAATTCAAACGTGAGAATTTCAATGAAAATTTTTTTAGCACCACGGGAAATTGATCTAAATTAAAAATCACAACAATTATTTCAAGTTGTAACGAATAACAACATTAGTTCCCAATCAACAATGCCAAAATTTGATCACGCCCAACTATGACTTATAAAAAGGAGTAAGCAGACATTGTAAAAATAATCCGGTTTGAAAGTCCGGATTCGAATCCCACGGGAAACTAACCTATTTTCTACAACTTTTCAATATCACTAATGATAAGCTCAGATAACTTCCAGAGTTCAAGATTTGATTTGAAAATTAACAAAAAATACTTAACTAAGAAGAAATGACAATAAAAAATGTCAACTAGCAAGAATGAGGTTGAATCAAGGATAAAAAGATCTATGGGTTTGTGATTTCCCCAATTGTCGGATTAATTCCTAAGACGTTAACTATAATATTGCTGCAACACTCTCTAAATATTATGAGTTCTTGTTTATCGCAATTATCGCTCGATCAATTACTATAATTTACTAGAAGTATTCTCTCGAACTACTGTAGCTGACATTTCGTACAACTTATAAAGATCACGCCAAAGCTTTGTTATCTCTAATCCCGCTTTTAAATCCAAGTAATTAATCTCTTAACTTACTCGAAAGTGGCATTGGTCAACAACATTATTTAATCAAATGTTCTCTCTCAAGAAACACAATATAACTAGACACGATTAATCAATGACACATCAATTAACCACAAGAAACACACAGTTGAATAAATAGAGGGTAAAAATGACTCAACTATATCAATACACAATCAAGACTTCATCCAACAATTGGTTTCGTCAACCCTAAATGACGGGTTTAGCTACTCATAATTGTGTAGATAATAATAGTAATATCTAAAAGTATTAAACTACAAATTAAAGGAAAGCAGAGAGAAAAGCTCTTGTGATTCATGCTCCAGAGTGTTCTATAGCCTCTTGCCTCTCTAATGATGTCTAACCCTTCAAATACTAACTTTAAGAGGTATTTATATGGTGGGACTGAGGTCCAGACGTCCAAACATAATGAGGAAATAAAAGTGGGCACCAATATCACTCCACAAGGAACCATCAAAGGCGCCAACATTTCCCCGAAGGCACTATCAGAGGCGCGGACGACAATGCCCTGGACAAAGCCTTGCACTGTCTCCGGCCGTGACTTTTCATTGCCTTGCATGTCTTCTTCTATTGCTCCATTTCGTGCAACTTTTCTTCACTTCATGTTCAAGCATTCCTACACATAAAATAAACTCAATTAAGCTTAATTGTTGCATAAATTAGCATCCAAACAACAAGCAAGCAGGGTAAATAACGTTAAACTATATGAAATTTTAACACGACATCATCGGGTCTTCTTATCATTATAACTCAACATTATAACATTTAATTAACACAATATTTTTATCATTTGACGATTCAGTTGGTCCATACACCTCTTTCATTTGCAATCCTAAAGATGCATTGGAAACTGTAATAATTGAGAGATTCTCTAGCTGGTATGGCGTAGTGCATACTTATTTTAGCTTCTACTTATCTTTCTCTTGTCTTATTTTTTAGTGTGTTGATTTTTTCTTGTGTTTATAGTAACCAGGAGAATTCAAGGAGAAACTAGTAAAATCTTTGCTTCAGGCCTCCAAAATTTTGAGGTCCAATGATTTTCAAAAATCAATTTTTTTTTTATCTTATTTTTGCTTAGATAATGTAAAAATTTGTAGAAAAAAAATATAAACTTTTAAAAGAAAAAAAAGAAAGAAAGGATTGCCTAATTTTTAATAGTAGAAATATTTTAGAACTTTGAGATAAGTTGTATAAATATTCATATTAGTAAATAAAATTATTTTACAACAAAATCCAAGGTAATGTATGACAAATAAATGGCTACCATATTATTATTAAGTTGAATTAAATTTTACCAATATAAATAATAATATTATTAGGTGAAGTTAAACCTTTATGTCTTGTGAAAATATATTATAAATCAATTGTTTAGGATATAAATTCGAGTTGCTAAATTTGAACTTTCAAAACCGGATTTTAAGTCTGACATTGCTAGTTTGGGATACAAAATCTCAGTTGTTAAATTTGTGTGTTCGATATTTGAGTTATTAAGTCTGAGTTTTGAAACAATTGAATGCCAATTTTTATTACTGATATTTATTTTCTACCTTTTTTTCATTTTAGGAAGAAAGAAGCCTTATTTCAGGAGAATCAATCACTCTAGTAGTCTTTACAAAGTTTGCAGCCTACTGATGTCGAGGGTACAACTTTAGCGGAAGTTGCGGATGGATTATCCGGTGTTGTTGACAAAAATTTTCAATTTATCGGCAAGATAAGGCCATTTTTTACAATGGCGAATGCTGATAGTAAATCTCAAGTTGACGCTGCTAGTGGTTTGGCTTATTGGGTCATCAAGCTCTACATTTTGTTTGGATCGATGAGATTGTTTCCCTCTCTTTTAAATGATACCCATGAATGGTTGGGTAAGCTCACACTAGTGGCTAGCTTTCAGAGTAGAGGAGCCACATCTAGTGCAGAGGTTGGAGGTGCAGCAGAGATTGGAGGTTCAGATGATGGTCATGTAGATGTTAGTCATACAAAAGTTGGTGATTCCTTGGCATTAGTTTAAATTGCTTGAATAAACGCATAGAGTATCGTACAGTCAATAGAATTTAAAAAAAAATGTATCACACGTAAAACCTGATATACGAATGTCTAACGCATAAAATGCTAAGTCACATTTTAGATTTACAATGCAACCAGGCTTGTGACTTGTCTCAAATCGTTGGAATTTGCACATAGTCATTAAAAATAAAGCACATTTGTTCTTTTTCTCTTCCCTGATTAAATTTTAGTTCTAGCATCACCTTTTTACCATTATTCTATTATATTCTTGCACAAGAAATATGTGAATGACTTATCCAACACTTTAATAATATAATATATATCTAAATAATAAATACAATATATAAATAAGTGGTTCTCCTTCGTTATACTAGTCAATGATAAATTTAGTACGTTGAAATTTAATTGTTTAAAATTCTAAAATATTTTTCTCATTATATATAGGAGAAGAAGAAATAAGGAAGGAAATTTGGATAATAGATAATAATAAACTACTAAGAATGTGATGACCCAACGGGTCATCTTATGAATTAAAACTCAATTATGGACTTGTTAACCTTAAAAATATTATTTTTATTCACCTCGATTTGCATGCGCAGTCGGGGCGTGAATCCAGAAAGCTTTTATGTGAAAATATATGAAATAATAACTTTTGAGAGTTAAAGTTAATTTTTAGTTGACTTTGGTCAACATTTTGAGTAAAAGGACTCGGACCCGTATCAACAGTCCCGGAAAGTCCGTAGTAAAATATGGGACTTGGGCGTATGCCCGGGATCGAATTCGAAGGTCCGTAGACCTAGAAATGAATTTTTGAAAAAAATTATTTAACTGAAATTTAAAGGAATTAAAGAAAGTGATTAATGTGTGAAATTGTTGTTATCGGGCCCGTATTATAGTTTCGAAGCCCGGTACAAGTTTATTATAATATTAAATTCATATTTGTGAAGTTTGGTGAGAATCAGAGTTGATTTGACGTGATTCGGACGTCCAGTTGAGAAGATAGTAATTTTGAAGTGTTCTTGAGAAAATCACGAGTTTTGATGCTAAATCCATAGTTTTAGGCGTTATTTTGATGATTTGATCGAACGATAAAGTCCGTATGATATTTTTAGACTTGCGTGCATGTTTGGTTTGGAGCCCCGAGGGCTCGGGTGAGTTTCGGATAGGCCACAGAGTGTTTAGGACTTAGGAAAAACTTTGCTGTTGTGAGCTACCTGTTACAGGCCTATGATCTCGCAAATGCGAGATCATGCTTCGCAAATGAAATGTGCTATAGTATCAGGGTTCTCGTGCTACAGTTCCAGCACCAGCCCTCGCACCACCTGCCCTGCCAGCCAGAGTAGGGGTCAGGTAGCCACAGAGGGGCCAGATTATTAGAGGTGGAGGCCAGCCCGCTAGAGGTAGAGTCCAGCCCGCTAGAGGTGGAGGTCCACATGTCAGAGGTCGTCCCAGAGACGCGGTCCAGGGTGATGGCGTTCAGCCCCGGTTGTATGCATTCCTGGCCAGACCTGAGGCAGAGTCCTCTGATGTTGTTATCATAGGTACCATTTCAGTTTGCAATAGAGATGCTTCAGTTCTGTTTGATCCAGGGTCTACTTACTCTTATGTGTCATCTTATTTTGCCTCGTATTTGATTGTGCTCCGCGATTCCTTGAGTGATCCTGTTTATGTGTCTACGCCCGTGAGGGATGTTATTGTTGTAGATCGTTTGTATCACTCGTGTGTGGTCGTTATTGAGGGTCTTGAAACCAGTGTGGACCTTTTGCTTCTTGACATGGTTGATTTTGATGTCATATTGGGTATGAATTGGTTGTCGCCTTATTATGCCATCTTGGATTGTCACGCCAAGATGGTGACCTTAGCTTTGTCGGGGTTGCCTCGATTAGAGTGGAGAGGGACTCCTGGTCATCCTTCCAGCGGGGTTATTCCTTATACCAAGGCTCGTCGCATGGTCAAAAAGGGGTGTTTGGCTTATTTGGCTCATATTCGTGATTCTAATGTTGAGGTTTCTTCTATAGGTTTGGTGCCTTTGTTCGTGAGTTTCCCGAGGTATTTCCTGTAGAACTTCCGGGGATGCCACCCGACATGGATATTGATTTTTGAATTGATGTGGCTCCGGGCAATCAACCTATTTCTATCCCTCCATACCGGATAGCCCCACCAGAATTGAAAGAATTGAAAGAACAGTTGCAAGACTTGCTTGATAAGGGCTTCATTAGACCTAGTGTCTCGCCCTGGGGAGCAACGGTTTCGTTCGTGAAGAAGAAGGATGGATCGTTGAGGATGTGTATAAATTACCGGCAGTTGAACAAAGTCACTATCAAGAATAAGTATCCGTTGCCGAGAATTGATGATTTGTTTGATCGGCTTCAGGGTGCCAAGGTGTTTTCAAAGATCGACTTGAGATCAGGTTACCATCAGTTGAATATTAGGACATCCGATGTCCCTAAGACAGCTTTTCGGACGAGGTATGGTCACTATGAATTTCTAGTGATGTCTTTTGGCTTGACTAATGCCCCCCGCAGCATTTATGGACTTGATGAATCGGGTATTCAAGCCTTATCTGGATTCCTTCGTAATTGTGTTTATTGATGACATTCTAATATACTCTCGCAGTCTGGAGGAGCATGAGCAGCACCTCCAGATAGCGCTCCAGACTTTGAGGGATAGTCAGTTGTATGCTAAATTTTTGAAGTGCGATTTTTGGTTAGATTCAGTGGCTTTCTTGGGTCACGTCGTATTAGCAGAGGGTATTCAGCTAGATCCTAAGAAGATAGAGGCAATAAAGAATTGGCCTAGACCCACTTCAGCCACGGAGATCAGGTGCTTCTTGGGTTTGGCGGGTTATTACCGTCGATTTGTAGAGGGTTCTCATCTATAGCAGCCCCGATGGCGAGATTGACTCAAAAAGGTGCCCCGTTCAAATGTTCGGACGAGTGTGAGGCGATCTTTCAGAAGCCCAAGACAACCTTGACTTCAGCACTGGTGTTGGTGTTACCATCAGGTTCAGGATCTTTCACAGTATATTGTGATGCCTCCCGTGTTGAGCTCGGAGCAGTATTGATGCAGGAGGGAAGGGTGATAACATATGCGTCTCGACAGTTAAAGGTTCATGAGAAGAATTATCATGTCCATGACTTAGATTTGGCATCCATCGTTCACGCGTTGAAGATTTGGAGGCACTATCTCTACTCCGTGACATGTGAGATTTACACTGATCATCACAGCCTTCGGTATTTGTTCAAGCACTATATTGAAAGACTATGACGTCACTATATTGTACCATTCGGGGAAGGCCAATGTGGTGGCCGATGCATTGAGTAGGAAGGCAGTGAGTATGGGCAGCCTTGCGTTCATTCCAGTCGGTGAGAAGCCGCTATCTTCAGACATTCAAACTTTGGCTAATCAGTTTGTGAGCTTAGACATTTTAGATCCCAACCGTGTTCTAGCTTGTACAGTCGCTCGATCTCCCTTATTCAAGCGTATCAGAGATCGGAAGGATGATGACCCGCACTTGATGGTCCTTAGGGACAAAGTTCGGCACGGTGGTGCCAAGCAGGTTACAGTTAGAGATGACGGTGTTTTGAGGATGCAGGGTCGAGTGTGTGTGCCTAATGTAAATGGGCTTCGTGATTTGATCCTTGAGGAGGCTCACAGTTCTAATTATTCCATTCACCCAGGTGCTGCCAAGATTTACCAGGACTTGCGGCAGAATTATTAGTGGCGAAGGATGAAGAAGGATATTGTTGTGTACGTGGCTCGTTGCTTGAATTGTCAACAGGTGAAGTATGACCATCAGAGACCCGGTGGTTTGCTCCAGCAGATAGGATTCCTGAGTGGAAGTGGGAGCGTATCACTATGGACTTCGTTGTTGGACTCCCACGGACTCGGAGGAAGTTCGACGCTGATTTGGTTATTGTGGATAGGCTGACTAAATCAGCACATTTCATTCCGGTGGAAAGTACTTATACCTCGGTACGGTTGGCATAGATATATATTCGGGAGATCGTTCGCCTTCACGGCGTGCCTATGTCTATCATTTCTAATCGAGTTACATAGTTTACCTCGCACTTTTGGAGGACAGTTCAGCATGAGTTGGGTACGCGAGTTGATTTGAGCACAACATTTCATCCTCAGTCGGACGGTCAGTCCGAGCGTACTATTCAGATCTTGGAGGATATGCTTCACGCTTGTGTTATAGACTTTGGAGGATCGTGGGATCAGTTCTTTCCATTAGCGGAGATTGCCTACAACAACAGCTACCAGTCGAGCATTCAGATGGCTCCCTACGAGGCATTATATGGTAGACGGTGCAGATATGATTTGAGCCGGGAGAGGCTCGGTTATTGGGTACAGACTTAGTTCAGGAGGTCTTGGACAAGGTCAAGATTATACAGGATCGACTTCGTACATCTCAGTCTAGGAAAAAGAGTTATGTCGGCCGTAAGGTTCGTGATATAGCATTCATGGTCGGAGAGAGGGTATTACTTCGGGTATCGCCCATGAAGTGTGTTATGAGATTCGGAAAGAAGGGCAAGTTGAGTCCTAGGTATATCCGGCCATTTGAGATTCTCGAGAGAGTGGGGGAGGTAGCTTATAGACTTGCGTTGCCTCCAGGGTTATCCTCAGTTCATCCGGTATTCCATGTATCTATGCTCCGAAAATATCATGGTGACCCATCCCACGTGTTAGATTTCAGCTCTGTCCAATTGGACAAGGATTTGACTTATGGGGAGGAGCCGGTAACCATTCTAGACCGGCAGGTTCGTCAGTTGAGGTCAAAGAGTTACCCTTCAGTTCGAGGGAAGTGGAGAGGTCATCCTGTTGAGGTAGCTAATTGGGAGTCCAAGTCGAACATGCGGAGTAGATATCCTCACTTGTTCGCCAGTTCAGATACTTTTCTATGTGTGTTCGAGGACGAACAGTTGTTTTAGAGGTGGAGATTGTGATGACCCAAAGGATCATCTTATGAATTAAAACTCAATTTCGGGCTCGTTAGCTTTAAAAATATTATTTTTATTCACCTCGATTTGTGTGCACAGTCCGGGTATGAATCCGGAAAGCTTTTATGTGAAAACACATGAAATAATAACTTTTGAGAGTTAAAGTTAATTTTTAGTTGACTTTGGTCAACATTTTGAGTAAACGAACCCCGAACCCGTGTTTTGACGGTCCCGGGAGGTCCGTAGTAAACTATGGGACTTGGGCGTATGCCCGAAATCGAATTCCGAGGTCGTTTGGTGAGAATCGGAGTTGATTTGACGTGATTCGGACGTCCAATTGAGAAGATAGTAATTTTGAAGTGTTCTTGAGAAAACCATGTGTTTTTATGCTAAATCCATAGTTTTAGGTGTTATTTTGATGATTTGATCGCACGAGCAAGTTCGTATTATATTTTTAGACTTGCATGCATGTTTGGTTTGGAGCTCCGAGGGCTCGGGTGAGTTTCGGATAGGCCAAAGAATGTTTAGGACTTAGGAACAACTTTGTTGGTGTGAGCTACCTGTTAAAGGCCTTTGATCTCGCAAATGCGAGATCAGGCTTAGCAAATGCGAGCATAGCAGGCCTCGTAAATGCGAAATATTTATCGCAATTGTGAAAAAGCCTGGGCCAGCTTTATTCCCGCAAATGCGAGACTTTCTTCGCAATTGCAAAGAGTGTCGGCCATAGTCGCAAATGCGACATAATTGTCGCAAATGCGAAGGCAACGGAAAATGTGAAGGATCTCGCATTTGTGATGACCCTTTCGCAATTGCGAAGCTCTGGTCGCAAATGCGACATCCACAACTGGGTAAAAGGGACTTAGACGGGATTTTTCATTCATTCTTCAAATTTTTGAACCCTAAACCTCAAGAGGCGATTTTTCAAAGACCAAAACTTCTCCAAATCATAGGTAAGTGATTCCTAACGAATTTCTTTCAATCTCTTACACCTTTTAACAAGATTTCAACCTAGAATATAGAATTTTCACGGTAGCATTAAGGATTTTTGGGTACAACTTAGGAATTTTGAAATTTGGGAATTTAGACCTCGAATAGAAGTCGGATTCCAAAACCAATTGTATATCCGGGCTCGAGGGAGAATGGGTAAACGGATTTTGGTCCGAACCTCTAGATTTGGACCAAGCGGGCTCGGGGTAGATTTTTAGCTTTTATTGAGAAAACTTAGGAAAACCATAATTACGAATTAAAGTTGATTCCTTTAGCATTAATTGATGATATTAAACTAATTATGATTAGATACGAGTGGGTTGGAGGTGGATTCTAAAGAAAAGTTGTACTTGAGCAGTGAGTGACCTATGAAATTGAGGTAAGTGTTGTGTCTAACCTTAGCTTGAGGGAATAAGTATTGTGTGACTACTTGCTACTTGTCTTGTTTCTAAATACGATGTATTGGTGAGGTGGCGAGTACCTATACGTTGTGGTCACATCATACATGCGAGTGAAAGTTAATTCTTGTTATTCTTGTTGTCTTAAAGTCGATCATCTATGATTATTGTTGTTAGTAAAATGTTGGAAGATTTGTATCCGATTCCATCAAGATGGATAATATTGTGAATACTGAGTTGAGATTGAATTGTTAAATGATGATAGAAACTATGATGAGATACTGATTTCTTGTGAAATTCCTCTTTATATATTGTTAAAGATTCTGTGACTGGTGAGGAAGAGTGTAAATCACGAAGGGTGATGCTATGCATAACTTCTTTAAATGGTGAGGAAGAGTGTAAAGCACGAAATGTGATGTCGTGCATAATTTATTTAAATTATGAGGAAGAGTCTAAAGCACGAAGGATGATGTTGTGCATAATTTATCTATATTGTGAGGTAAGAGTAAAAGCACGAGGGGTGATAACGTGTATTCTTATTTATTATTTGGTGAGGCTGAGAGTAAAAGCACGAAGGGTGATGCCATGCACGATTTATCTATATTGTGAGGTGAGAGTAAAAGTATGAAGGGTGATGTCATGCATTCTTATTTATTATTTGGTGAGGCTGAGAGTAAAAGCACGAAGGGTGATGCCGTGCAAGTTTCCTTCCTATTTTAATTGCTTAAATTGTTGTTGATCGATGTTTATTTATGTCTTATTGTTTTCTCACTCCTGACGTTAAATCCCCCACTGCATGTTCCCTTCCCATTACTTATTGTTTATTTTCTATGTTTGTTGTTATTTCAACTAGCATGATTATACACGTCCAGGTTTATATGTGGTGTCATGTCCTAGCCTCGTCACTACTTCGCCGAGGTTAGGCTCGACAATTACCGGTACATGGGTCGGTTATACTAATACTGCACTCTGCACTTCTTGTGCAGATCTAGGTTTAGGACTGAGCTGAGTTTGGGTTAGAGCTAACATTTTCGCACGGAGACACGAGGTAGATTCGCTGACGTCCGCAGATTTCTGGAGTCTCTTCATTATTATTCAGTTGTCGTTTCATTCAGTTCAAAACGATTTTATATTTTCTTTCAGCCCAATACTTGTAGAAATTCTTAGTAGTTCGTGAATTGTGACTCCAAATCATGGGTAGCTAGAGATTGGTATTATTTCGGCAGTATAACATTCTATTTCATTTATTCTTTTGGTATCGTATGATGGATGGTAGTAACATTTTCTATATGTTTTAATTATTTTAAATATCGTAATCCGCTAATGTTGGCTTGCCTAGCAATAAGCGCTAGGCGTCATCACGGCCCGTTGGGGGGAATTCGGGTCGTGACAAAGAGTTTTCAAATTCTAATTAAATTTATTTTGTATGCTTTTTTATTAGAGGAATTTATTTTGTATGTTATTCATTTAGCAACTGGGTCAAGACAACGAACATTTTTTGGTGTTTCCCCTTTTATTAGAGGAATTTTGCCCCCATCAGGTTTCATAGAATGATAATGAACAAATAAAGGACCAACTCAATTAACAATTGGGTCAAGACAAAGAAGAAGCATGTTGCTTTAGCTAAGCGCAATACCAGTATTCATTTTATCCAACAATATCCTCAACACATATGTGACACAAGATTATACATACACAATGAATTTTAAAACTATTAGTTAGAACTTCAAATGATGTATTTGTTAGTGGATTATGTAAAATAAGGAAAAGTGGAAATTTGGGATTCGTCAGGAAATGAGTGTAACTTAAATGCTTATGCGTGTGATCTGAATGCTTATAAGTTATGATTACATTGGCAATAATCCAAAAAAAGGTAAATTATTCCTAACGAACTCAATGGAGTCAATTATAGCATCATGCTTCTAGTTACAAAAGAAATGAGTGTGATTTAAATGCTTCTGAGTGTGATTTGAATGCTTATACCTTATAAATGAGAAATCTCAAGCTCATGAGTACCCCTTCCAAAAATAAAAAAATAAAAATTTAAAATTTAAAATGTCGGGCCCTTGCTTGCACGGTCTTTGCCTCATCTAGTTTATGCATAAATATTGCACAGGTTAATGCGAAAAGTTTACGTTGTGTTTCTGTGTAGGATATAATATGGAATTAGAATAAGGTTATTAATTTAAGCTTTTGAGAAAATAGGTTATTATTAAAAAAATTTTAGTAACATTGCGAATATTACCGTTAATCAACCAAATGGTTACACCTATAGAGCACTTTACATCATAATCACCTCCTCATAAAGGTACATGAATGTTCAGTCTCAGCACAAGTCTATACATCAGTGATATTCCTCAAGAAATCTCTACATCTACCTTGCCTTCTTTGACTTATGGATATCCATTAATATAACTAATGTTTCCTTCTTTGCAATTTTACATTGATTCCTTTAAACATCTTCCAATTTCTTGTCTTCTACATATGATAGAAGACATCACTCATTGTAACTGCAACCAATTCTTTCTTTTACTATTTCAATTTCTTCTTTTTAATGTTGTTCATTGTGCTCGCTATGTCCCCTTCTTGCAGTTGTACTCCAAGCCATCGCAGCACGAACATTCTTTATCTAATTACATTCCACAAATAGATGCTGATTGGTTTTACTTGTTTATTCTTCACATAAACAGCAATTCATATTTTTTACTTGAATTTGAAACTTCACTGCCCTCCCCCTTGTAACCAGTCGCCTTTGAGCTCCAAGCCACAGAAAAACATGTGCTTTGGCTGTGATACACCGCTCCATATCAGGTCTGCTATATGCAGTCTTTGCATTTCCCCTAATAATTCAATATAACTCCAATTAATTGAATAGCCACCACCCCTTTTTCAGATTGTATACTCCTCGTTCATACCACTCCCCATACATATCATCCTTCAAAGAGTTAATTTTTTTTCAATACCAACTACAATCAGCTGGAATCTTATGTGTCCAAATGTTAGTATCAGTTTTCATATACAACCGATGCACCCACTTCACCCATAAAGCTTCCTTATTATTAAACTGCCATAATAATTTTCCCATATAGGCCACATTCCATAGTTTACTGCCTTTATTATTTTGTCCACGAAACCTTTTAGGAAAATATATTCTTTCCTATGCCACTAGTGTCAGTTTTTTCCCGTCTTCAGTACTCCCCCATAGGTAATCCCTACATATATTTTCCACCTCTTTTACTACTGCTTGAGGTAGAATGAAAACAGAACTCTAGAAGTTGTAGATGGAGAACAACACTGAATTAACCACATGCAATCTGCCTGCATATGACAATTACTCATAGTTGAGACAGGTATTCCATTACTAACTCAAATAGTAGAGAAGACATAGGATCTCCCTGTCTTAGTCCCTTCTCCCCTTAAAATAACCATGTCCTTCGCCATTTACTTTGATAGAGAATTTAGTAGTTGTTACACATACCATAACCTAGTGATTGAATCTTTTTGGAAAACCAAATCCAACCAGAACTTCTTCAAGAAATCCCGAGTCCGCCATATTATAAACCTTCCTTAGGTCAATTTTCACAAGGCACCTTGCAGATGTCTTCCTACTGTAATGCCTCAAATGATCATGGCATATAAGCACATTATGCATCATAGATCTTTCTTGAACAAATGCAGTTTGATTGTCAGCTACAATGTGGCTTATGGCCTACTTCAATCTGTTTCATATCATCTTAGATATACACTTTTACAAAATATTACAACAAGAAATAGGTCTGTACTGGCTAGCAAACTCTGGCATATCCACCTTAGGGATCAATGCAATGTTGGTTGTATTCAATTGTTTCAGGATCTGACCATGCTCAAATAACTCTAGGACTGCTTGTGTGATGTCTGCTTCTATAATACCCCATGCAGAAATGTAGAACCCACTCTCATAGACATCAGGTCCAGGACTCTTATTTTTGTCAATTTGGAACATTGCTTCTTTGGCTTCTTTCCCCATATAAAGTTTGATCAAGCTAACATGTTGTTCTAAGGATAACACTGGTCCTCTTTTCAAAAAGCTGCTGAAAGCTCTAACTCTTGCATTTATAGTATATCCCAATAAGTTCTCATAATACTCAACAAACACCTGAGCAATGTCATCTGGATCATTCTGCCATTTTCCTTGTTCATCTCTTATCTGTATTGAAGCTAATTTCATTCTTCTGCGTTTAATCATAGCATGAAAATACCTTTTATTATCATCTCTCAATCCTATCTAGTTTGCTTTACTCTTCTGTTGTAAGTAGATTTCTTCCATATATGAAATCTTTATAAACTGTTGATATACCTCTCTTTCCTTCTGCTGCATGTCCTTATCTAGTGGATTTTCTTGCATCTTCTCCTGAGTTATCCTTTATTCCTCCTTGCTATCATCTGCTTCATTTACTAAGTCCTTGAAGTACTTAGAATTTAGTTGTTTCAGTCCTTTCTTTAGCAGCTTCAATCTCTTAACAGCTCTCACTATTTTTCACCCTTCAATCTGCACCTCCTACCCAGCCTTGATAGTGGCATCAAACAAAGGATGTTGATCCCATATATTTTAGTATTGAAATAATTTCTTCCTTCTTGCATTAACCCATTCTAAAGTTAACTGCATGGGGCAATGATCACTTATACCTTCAGGTAAGAACTTGGTTTGACAGGCTGACATTATATCAAGCCATTTATCATTGGTGAAAGCGCAATCTATCTTGGAAAATATTCTCTGTTCAGAGTGTTTGTCATTCCATGTGTAGCTATTGCCCTGTTGAGGAAGCTCAATCAGACCACAACAATCCACACAATTCCTCAATTCCATTACTTCTGACCAAGTAACTGATTTCCTCCTATTCTATCCTCCTTTGTCAACACTGCACTAAAGTTACCTAATATCCGCCAAGGTTTAGAACAGAGTCCATGTTGTTGCATAATGCTATCCCATAAATCTCTTCTTTCTTCTCTTATATTGAAAGAATGCACCATTATGAGCAGAAATCTTAGTTGAAGTAGAATGTAAATCACTTCACATGTCACACTCTGATTGCAGTAATACTTATAGAAACTACATCATAGATAATCCTGCCTCCATGTCAACCAAATTCTACTATTATAGTGTGCTTCTATATTGGTAATATAGTTCCAACCTCCAAACAAGCTACCAACAATTTGTTCAATCTTATCCTTCTTTATTTTTGTTTCCAACATACCTTCTATATCATCCTGAACTTCATTGTAGAGGATTTAACTTCCTTCTTCATGGGGAATTCAAACCCCTAACATTCATTCCAACACAGTAGATTAACCATTCCCAATATGGGACATGGTTCCACCTCCCCCTTTATCTCCAGTAGAGCTTTTAGTAGAAGGTTCTACCTGGCTGATAGTTACAGGCTTATCCAATACTTAATAAGAGTTGGATTTTTCAATTTGTAGGTTCATTATCCTGTTGCTTCTTTTGCACTACCTCAGTTGTAGATGCTACCTTATCATGTTGAGAAGATGGCTTATTCTTCTTTCTACATACCTACTCTACGTACCCGTAATCATGGCAATAGGTACACGGTGTTGGTTTCCAATCATAACTCATTCTTTGTTCTATTAGCTAGCCTTTCTTATTTCTAAATAGCACTGTGTCTGGTAATTGAGCATCCAACTCCACCTCTACTAGTATCCTTGCAAACTGTAAGCCTACCTTCTTTTCAGTGTTTTGATCCATCATTAGAGGTCTCCCCATTAAACATCCTATATTACTCAACCCCTTAGGACTCCAATACTTGAAATCAAGGCTTGGGAATTTCACCCAAATTGGCACAATGAGAAATTCCTCCCTAGTGAATTCTAAATTTGGACTCCCTGCTTTGACCATAAAAGACTTATTTTCAAAGTGATAGATCCGTACATTCAACACCTCTTATTTTGCTCTAGCAGAATCAGATCTAATAAGTATAAACCCATTTTTAAGCATAGAGATTTTGTTTATACTATGCTTAGCCCATAATTTCTTAACATAACCCTGAATCACTGCAAAAGTAGGATGTGCACCTAGTACATAGCAAACTATTGCATTCTGTCAATACTTAATTTCACTAGAAATGTCTTCTAGTTCAATTTTACATACACGAGACTCACCATGCAGCTTAGGTTGAACATATTCCAGCTTGAATCCAGCATTGGAAAGCTTAGCAATGTCGAATTCATCCCAAATAGAATTCCTCTTTTCCGTTAGTCTAATTCTTCCTCCACTTTATCGCCCATGATTTCCTTCCATTACTAGAAGACTTGCTATGTCCATCATTCCTTGGGTTGAGGATAGCTTCATTCCAAAATTCATCGCTTTTTTCTGCTTTAATTTCTCTCCATTTGCACTATTTTCTATTGTTACATTGGTTACTGTTTCATTGGAATTGGTAGGAGAATTTGTTTTCCCCAGCTTCGATCCATTAGTAGTACTCGTTCTTGCTTGAAATTTGGTCAGTGTTGCTGCCGACATTACCATTAACGCCTTATGAGATGGAACATGAGCTCTCCTCCCCATGGTCAGTGCACGTTAGAGTAACCTGCGCCGAGAGAGAACCATGTCGCTGCCAAAGCGTTTTAGGTTATCCGGCCGGTTGTTTTGAGAGTATTAGCCACGATCCTCTATTTTCTTCTTTCCTGTATCTTTTTATTCTTATGTAACTTGTCGGGAGGATTTTTTTTTGGTTTGGAGTGAAATGGGACACTTAGTCCCTAAAATGGAAGCTCAAGTTTTAGAATTTTGACCGTAGTTGGACGGTGTGAGGACATTCCAGAATGGAGTTTCGTTAGTTCCACTAGCTCCGTTGGGTGATTTGGACTTAGAAGCGTATTCGGATTGTGAATTGGAGGTCTGTAGCTGAATTAGGCTTGAAATGAGGAAAGTTGGATTTTGGGGAAGTTTGACAGGGAGTGGACTTTTTGATATCGGGGTTGGTTTCCGATTCTGCAAGTTGGAGTAGGCCCGTAATATCGATTATGACTTGTGTGCAAAATTTGAGGTTAATCAGACGTGTTTTGATAGATTTCGACATCAGTTGCAGAAGTTTCAAGTTCATTAAGTTTTAATTGGAGTGTGAATCGTACTTTTAGCGTTGTTTGATGTGATTCGAAGACTCGACTAAGTTCGTATGATATTTTAGGACTTGTTGGTATGTATGGTTGAGGTCCCGGGGCCTCGGGTGGATTCCGGATGGTTAACGGACAAGATTTGGACTTAGTGTTATACCTGAAGCATCAGCTACTACTGGTGTCTGGTTTCCTTATTCAAGTTCGTGAAGGTTCTCCCGCGTTCGCGTAGAGGAAGTTGGAGTGCTGCCGGAGTTAAACCTTTGCGTTTGCGATGTATGTCCCACGTTCGCGAAGCACTGTGATCTTAGGCATGCGTTCGCGGCTGGGTCCTTGCGTTCGCATAGAGAAAAGGGTAGATGAGTTACCAGGCAATAGGCCTACGCGTAGTGGTGAACGCATTCGCGAAGGAGCAGGCAGAGGAAGCTCCGCATTCGCGAGAGGCCAATCGCATTTGCGAAGGAGGTTTTAGATTGAAGGAATTTTTATGCTTCGCGACCGCGAAAGGGCTTCCTCATTCGCGAAGAAGGATTTCACTAGGCAGATATAAACATTTCAAATCAAGGGTTTTGCTATTTTCATCAAAACTTGAGATAAAGAGCTCGGATTTGGACGATATTTTGAGGGATTTTCAGAGGCATCAATTGGGTAATGACTCTTAACTCGTTTTTGGTTATATTCCACTAATCTATCGTTAATTTTATCATTTAATTAAGGTTTTGGATTGAAAAATTAGAGGGAAAAGTGGGAAAGTTCTTCAACCGAATTTTGGATTTTGATTGAGATTTTGGTATCGGATTTGAGTAATTTTGGTAAGGTTGGACTCGTTGGGTGTTCATATTTTGTGACTTTTACCCGGTTCCGAGATGTGGGCCCGGGTCGACTTTTTGGGGTGCTTTTTTGAAATTCTTGTTAAAGTCTTTATTTCATTAATTAGATTAGTTTATTATAGTTGTATTCATATTATGTAATTATTTTTTGCTAGATTTGGGCCATTCGGAGTCAGAAAATCGAGGAAAAGGCGTTCTTGTTGATTGACTGAGCTTGACTCGAGGTAAGCGGCTTGCCTAACCTTGTGGGGGGGAAATCCCCTTAGGGTTGGATACTATTGTGCAAATTATATGTTATGTGAGTGCCGTGTACGCGAGGTGAAGAGTGCTTACACGGGCTGATTGTTGAAAATCCGGTTTTTACTGAACAAGTAACCTGTTATACCTTAAATGAGTCATCTTAGCATGTGTAGTTATCCTGTTTAGCCTAATATCGCATGTCTACGTGTCTTAAATGTTTATTTGAAATTTGTGCAGCATGCTTAGTTGAATTCCTGTTTTTCCTTGATTTGTATTAGTCTTAAACTGTAGGATTCTTGCTGTTAATTGTTGTTTCCATCGGTTTCGAGCTGTGTATTTACTTTTGGGACTACGAGGCTATACTTCGAAAGATCTCCTTACATATTTACTTTTGGGACTACGAAGCGGTACCTTGGGAGATCCCCCTACACATTTACTTTTGGGACTACGAGGCGGTACCTAGGGAGATCCCTTACATATTTACTTTGGGACTACGAGGCGGTACCTTGGGAGATTCCCTGGTGAGTATTTACTTTTGGGACTACGAGATGATATCTTGGGAGCGCCCCTGCTGTTTACCTTCATGTGCTGTGTTTTTATTTTTCTGTAAATTCTCCTTGTTAAATTTTAAGTCTTTCATCATATTGTTATATCTTTTGTCTTATTATTATATCCTAGTAGGGCCCTGACCTGACCTCGTCACTACTCTACCGAGGTTAGGCTTGTCACTTACTGGGCACCGTTGGGGTGTACTTATGCTACTCTTCTGCACATGTTTTGTGTGCAGATCCAGGTACCACCTACCAGCCCCACTATTAGTTGAGCGTACTTACTGCTGCTTCGGAGACTTCAAGGTATATCTGCCAGCGTCCGCAGACCTCGGAGTCCCCCTCTATCCCCTCTATTATTTCTTCTTCATTTTCCTAGATACAGATGTACGGAGATACTTAGAACTATTCCTTAGAGCTTGTGACTACCGGGTTTTGGAAATTGTGTATATTCAGTTTTGTTGGTTTTATTTGTACATGTTGAGTCGAATTTTTCGTTATATAGTTATATGTTGAAGTTTAGTTGTTAAATTCTGCTTTTATTTCAATTATTGCGCAATTGTTAGGCTTACCTAGTCGTAGAGACTAGGTGCCATCACGACATCTTACAAAGGGAGATTTGGGTTGTGACATTACTATTAGTTATACTTTGATTAAAATAACAAAATGGCAAAATTATCCTCGTTACTTTAGAGTTAAAGCCTTTTTTTTCCAAATCATACGAAGTAACAACAAATCAAGCATCATACAATTTTCTCCGCATAACTAATGCCTACATCATTAATCTATGTGTAACTCGTAAATATTTGTCATCTATCTTACAAGAAAAACTAAGTTTTTAACTCTGCTTGTGTTTAAGTTATACCGTAATGCAAGCTGGTCCTAAGCCTGGACAAAGAAGGAGGGTTTGCTGTCTATTAGAAGGTAGTTATGTTATTGCTTTATTTCATTTCTTGATTTGATTCTGCTCATCATCAATTTGTCCTTCGCTGTTGTAATAAAATAGCTTCTTATCCACCAAAGTTCTTTCCTATTAGTAACACTTCTACTACAAATTTCCCTAATTGCTTCCAATATTTACTTCAACAACAATAACATTTACTTATTAGGTTTATTTGTGTTTAGCAGGAATATAACAAAGTTGTTTCGCTTCTTTGTATGTACTAAACATAAACGGAGTTGAGGATTAGTTAGTGGACGTATCTTCTCGCTCTAGCTTATGGGTGGAAGTTGTATTCTCAACTTTTTATTTGAGAATACTTGCACTTAAACCTTATTACTAACTTAGGGCTCAAAAGTTTGGAAAAATCTCTTCTTTGCTATTTGTAATTACAGTTTTTTCTCCAAAAGAGAAAAAATTGCTGTAAACATAGGCTTAGAGACACCTCATAGAATTTTTTGAAGAAAAAGTTAACTACATTCTTAAAATCATGTAAACTTACAAAGCAAGTTAAACAAATCCAAACACAAATTATAACCCAATAAATAGGCTATATTCAACACATTATCTATCCTTTATTGTCCAAAAATGTATGGAATTAAGATAAAAGTTCATATGCACGCCAAGTGTTCGATCAAATTCCCGACTTAGATGCTTCTCCTTTAACATATACAAGCTTGTCTTATGCCAAGACCGCAAACATCTTTCTACTCATTAAAGTCATTACTTCAATGTAAACGTTTAGCTGATTAATTTTAAAAAGAAAAAAATCAACAGAATATATCATTACATGCATAGTTTGTATTGAAAGTTGAGCTTCGCCCAATTCTAGTTAGTACATACAACAAAAGAAGAGATAATAATAGGTAAAAGAAAGAGGCGAGGGTTCAACCACTTCTTTCTTAGTACAGAATTGACTCATGTCGCCTCTCTTGAGAATATAAAATAGGCAGAATGGCCTAAATAACCCCTATACTTGTGCGACTTTGTGATGCCGGTCCTCCTACTTTACTTTTTTTCATTCAAATATTTTAACTTGTTCAAAATTTATATTTTAAATCCCTTTGACCGTTGACCAAGCACATGTGGCAACAAAATAGTTGAGTTGGACAAAGTGTGTGTAATTCACGCGACCAACCGTTTCAAATTGGGGTAGAGGAATAAGCCAAAATTCAAAAGAATTAATTCTTTGCTCATGTATTTTTCATGAATAGATAACTTTCTTTAAAAGAGGAGTGAAGGAAGTGGTGATACTCTTGGTGGAGGAGTCATGGCAGGTGGGTTATTCTTTTAAGAAGGTTGAGTGGGTGGGTTTGAAGAAGGGAGGAGGGGTTTTCTTTAATTTTAATGTTTTGCTTTTCTTTTTTTATTTTTTATTTATGAAATTAAAATTTGTTAAATAATATTATTTTGGCATAGAATCTGATGTGGATGCTGATTTGTCATCCACGTCAAGCAAGTGAGCATCACATGATTCCGAAGGGGTTTAACAGTCTTATTTTGATTATGTTGAGGTGTCTGGATGAAACTTTATGAAGTGTAGGGAGGTACTAGTGTCTCCTATGCTATTCTGCCCATAAAATAAGCAAAGCATGAAACCAAAAACTGACAAGCTAATAAACTTAGAAGAATAAGAGATTGTAGCATGACTTCTTCCCCCCACTTCCTCATCCTCAACATCTAGAGGAGTGGAAGAGACTTTTTTGTATTTCTTGTTTTGACTTTTGCTCTGATCAAGTAATTTTAGAGAGATCAAGCTTTCCGTATAAGTGAATGCTTGTTGGAGGATTCAAGTTACAGGTAACCATCCATGTGGTCTTTTGAATGTCCTAAAACCAGGATGTGCACCGTCTTGGTAGTAGAGTATCACTTCACCATGTGAAGACCAATATTTCAGTATGGCTAAAGTAAGTCAGGTCTCTTGTATAGTAAATAATGCAGTCCAAGATTTCTTGAAACCATAATCTTTTATTACCCATGATATAAAAGTGCTCCTCTGCGCATTTATATGAGTATAGTAAACACAAAGCAGTCCTCCTAGTACTGAAACACCATGTTTTAGGTAATCCATGTTGGAAATATTGCAAGTTTCCTCTGACAATCAGGGGCGGATCCACCCTTATAAGTGGGTGGTATGGCACCCGCTCGGTTGGTAAGATTATCATATATTTATGTATAAAATTTTTTTAATTAGGTTAAATATACGATCATGTCACCCCTATTCGCAAACTTGACAAAGGTGCCATGACTGATAGACCTTTTTGAAAGCTTTTCTCGTGTGTAAAATTTAAGTTGGAATTTATCTTGAACCTTGTCTGACTTTCCCTTTTCGTTGTGCTTTTTATTTCTTTTCTCCCACTCATTTTCCTTTTTGGCTACCTCCCAATTTCTTATTTGTCGTTTATTATTTTTATTTTTTTCCTCAATTCTATTACTTTATCTATGATATTTAGCAAGAACACTCAAACAAGAGCCTCCAAAATTTAGAAATTTTATAATATAAGCATTTCTCTTAATCTCAAATCTTTTAGTTTCTTCTTTCAATATAAAAAAAACTAGGGTCTTGATTTAGATTGAGATCAAAATTAATTTATAATTTCTTTCTTTTTATAACATAAAAATTTGTGTTATTCTATGATTGGTCAATACAATTTAAATCTCTTTAATAATAAATTATGATGAATATTTCGCAAGCATTAGATTTGTGATTTTAAGTTTTCAGATCTTGTAGTTTATCTAATTCCGCATTTACTTATGCGGTATAATTTATCTATTGAAGATATTTTTTTTTTCTTATTCTGATCGGTGGAGTTCCCTTATTAAAAATTTTATTTTACTTGTGCAAATTTATTTTTAGCATAGAAAAAAATATAGTTCCCTAGTGAAAATATTGATTTTACTTGTGTTATTAATAATAAAAGTGTGATTCCTTCTTTAAAATGGTAATTATATTTGCTTCTTAATGTCTGAGATGTAATTTTCATACGACAATAATAACATATATACCCAATGAAATTTCATAATTAGGGTCTGAAAAATTGATGTAATTTTTATATTTGCAAATAAGGTGCTTATTAAGTTGCCCAAATAAACTAAAAAGTCAACCAAACAATCGTTTCGAACAAACTATATATTAGTTGCTATTATAAGGTGTACCTTAAAGAAAATTTTGATACCCGCGCCTTTAAATCCTAAATCCGCCTCTACCGACAACGGTATCTCTCTGTACGCCTCATTTAACATATTAAATGAAACCATAAAATACTTGGATAAAATATCCATATACTTACCCAATGAAATGCGACATGAAAAAATGCCAAAGAGTCCTTACCAGGCACACTATTGCGAAAGCCACGAGGATAGTTATCAATTTTTATCCAAGAACCACTCTTTAGTGCAAAGATTTTATTGGGTGGTTTGGAACCCATGAGACCAAAGATTTTATCCAAAGGCACAAACAAATTAAAAAGAAATCATTTAAATAAAGTGAAAAATCATATCTTGGGTATGAAAAAGTCAGGGTATAGATGAAAAATGGATCCTTTTGAAAGAGGTCACAGAATCCATAAGAAAGCAAGAACCAGCAGCAAACTAGATTATGTTCGTACCCCAGGCTTATTTAATGAAAATCCTCATTTACATTTTACAGCTTGTTTGGATGGTTGTACGTATCGTTTCTTAATATATTGTATTTTATTATTTTAATAAAATATAATATTCGGATATATTATATTATCTTTCATTGTTTCATAATGTCACATGCCAGTAATTTGAAGAATACTCTTAAAATATTACAAAGAAAAAAATAGAGTACGGGGTACACTAACTATTAAAAAGGTGGGATAAAAGTAAAATAGAATTATAGTAAGGACAAGATGAGAAAATAAAAAAATATGTCCCGGCCACACCAAAACGTTTACATAAAAGGTGTCTTTTCATTCTTAACGATATGATACAATACAATACAATACAATACAATAGGTAATTAACAATCATCCAAACAAGATGTTAGTTTTGGGAAGAATTACCTAAGGTAAATTAATTAAAGAAAATTGAAGGAATACTGAATTTCAGAAAATCTATCTTCTACATGAATTCATACAGGGAAAAAGAATCTAGCCTATAACTAACTTGAGACAAGTGGTATTATTCTATTGCTTGAGACTAACCACCTAAAGGATAAATACATGAAATAATTATTTACAAAGTATAAACAGCTGTAAAGAATCTTCTAGTATCTGCAGAAAACAAATCTCAAACACTCCCAAGGAAAAACGGCCCAAGAAATCAAGCCCAATAGCTCCTCCCAACTCAGTCCAATAACAAGACCCAATTTGAATTCAACGGACATAAGCGTGTATGTGTAAACTTTCAGGCAACAACATCAAACTATAACTACTTCTTTGCCACTGACCTTGAGACCATCAGAAACGTTCATAGGAGAGAAATTATCACCAACACCCCCCTCAAGTTGGGGGAAAGAAAATACCCCCAACTTGCCCAAGAGATTATGCTAATGAGAACCTAGGAGCGATTTTTTGAAGAGATCCGCCAGTTGAGACGAAGATTGAACAAAAGAGAGGGAAATCAAACCGGACAAGAACCGGTGCTAGACAAAGTGGTAGTCCAACCCAACGTGTTTCGTTCGTTCGTGAAACACGGGGTTTTTAGCTATATGTATCGCTGCTTGGTTATCTAAGTGTAAAGGAACCAGAAGTGTTATGGGAATAGAAAGATCCTCAAATAGACGGACCAGCCAAGTAAGTTTTGCAAGCACTCGTCGCACTGAGCGATATTCGGCCGCAGCAGAACTCAGAGAAATTGAGGTCTATTTCTTAGATTTCCACGAAATCAGCGAATGTCCAAGCGATATATAAAAGACACTAACTGATTTGCGTAAATCTGGACAAGTCGCCCAATCCGAATCACAGAATGCCAAGAGCTGAAAAGACGATGAAGATGACATAAAAAAACCAAGGCCAGGATCCTTCAACAAATATCGAAGCACGCGATAGGCAACATCAAGATGGGGCATCCTGGGGTCCTATATGTATTGGCTCAAGTATTGAACCATGAAAGATAAATATGGTCTGGTATGTGTCAGGTAATTCAATTTTTCAAGCAAATGACAATACAAATTAGGGTCCTTTACAGGATCCCCTGTCTTAGCAAAAAGCTTAGTTGTTGGATCAAGCGGAGAAGAAACAGAAACCAGTTGCATTGCATCAAATTCCTTGAGGAGATCAAGGGTAAACTTCTTTTTGTGAATGGATCAATCCCTTTGTTTCGCGGATCACCTCCATACCCAGAAAAAAAAATGTAAGTCCCTAAGATCCTTGATTCCAAATTCTTGATGAAGAAAATATTTTAGTGCTTGTATTCTCGTGTTTCATTACATGTTAGTAAGATATCATCGACATAGACAGCTAGAATAGAGATAGATGAATTTGAATTTTAAAGAACATGGAGTAGTCATTTAATGAATGAGTGAAACCCTTAAACTTTAGGGCATTGGTGAGCTTAGCATACCACTGCCGCAAAAGCTTGACGAAGTCCATAAAGGGACTTTTTAAATTTGCGGACATGTGTAGGAGATGGTGGGATAACTCCTGCTGGGAATTTCACGTAGACTTCCTCGTGTAAATCTCCATGTATAAACGCATTGTCCACATCTAACTGATACAAACCCCAACCTCTTTTTACTGCTGTAGCAAGTATACAGCTGATTGTGGTCATGTTGACCACGGGTGAAAATATTCCAGTAAAGTCAACTCCTTCCTTCTGTATGTCCCCTCTAATGACTAGCCTTGCTTTCAATCGTTCTACACTTCCATACGAATGTTGTTTAACTTTGTACAAGGCTTTCCTACCAATGGGTAGTTCAACTACCTCCCAAGTTTTGTTGAGCTCAAGAGCCTCATTTTCCTTGCCATAGCCTCCTGCCCTCATGGGTGATGTGCAACTTAACTATAACCAGTTAGTTCTTGAACATTAGATAGAGAATTGATCATATGTTTATTAGCATAGGAAAGTCCGCTAAAGAATAGTGAATCTGGTGTGACATGAGTGAGGAAACAAGAATTACTTACATCTGTGAGCTAGAGTGCATTGCACATATAATATTTAAGGAGTCAATTGAATGATCAAAGCATTGGTTGCTTCCACATGTGGCCGTCTTCGACCGCCTTGACACCTTAATATCAAGGAACCCTCACCCCCACCCCCACCCCCATTTGGATTATGAGGCCTTGAAGATTTTCTGATAAGAGTATTCATCATAGGTTAAGAATCCAATAGGTGGAAATATAAGAGTATTGGTCCATGATATAGGGGGGATCTAGAAGATGATGGAATAGGGGACGATCTAGGAGTAAACAGATGAATATGAGTGGATTGAGGTGTAGGACTTGGAGAAGTAGGAATGAAATGTGAACTGATAGGTGATGTTTCAGGGTAAAAATCAGGAATTGGAGTAAGTGAATAACTTGGTTGAGCAAGGAGAAAAAAAGGATGACTTGTAGTAGGGGAGTTTATAGAAGCAAAGAAACTTGAAGTTCAAAACTTGATTCAATTTTATTTTAGGGTGTGATTCTTGATTTTGTTGTTGTTTTACGCGTTCCGAAAGTTTGGGCAGGTCCCTATTATATTTATAGACTTGTCGTGTAGTTGGACGGGGTCCCGAGAGGATCGGGTGTGTTGCGGACCACCTGGAGTTAAGTTGAAAACACTAGATTTTCTATTCTGGTTTCCTTCTTCGCGAACACGAAAAGAACCTCGCGCTCCAGATGAGGATTTGGAGACTAGGGGCTTTTGCCCTTCGCGTCCATGTATGCAGGGCCGCGTTCGCGGAGACCTAGACCCTTTGGCCTTCGCGTTAGTGTTGGGAAAGCCACTTTCACGTAGACGCTTGGTCCTGGGCAACCTAGTTGCCTTACGCATTCGCATGTTGGGCCTCGTGTTCGCAAGGAGTAGGTGACCCAGTGCACTGCGTTCACATGGGTCTCTCGCGTTCGCGTAGAGCCTTTTCCTGGGATCCTCAGTTTAGCTTTCGTGATCGCGAGATCATGGTTGCGATCGCGTATAAGGACCACTGAGCAGAAGCTCTTCGAGAGGGGTTTTCACCTAGATTTTGAAGTTAAGTAATTTCTACCTAATGTGGAGTTTAATACATAGATTATGGGTTGATTTTAACATGTAGATTTGTGGAAAATATGGGTTTAGATGAAAAACCTAAGTTTTTGATAAAAATGGGATTTAACCACAACATCTGGAGCTTTGAACGCGGGTTCATTAGAAGATCGATGGAGAGTAGCTTGTGGAGGGGCTACAAAAATAGGATTAGATGTCGGAGCAGGGTATGAGGTTGTTTTGGTTGGTTGAGCATGGAAAGTTTGGGACGAGGTGCCAGGGTAGTTGTGGTAAGGGGTAAATCCTGGTGCATGTTGAGGGGAAAGATCAACTGTACTGGGAATCTGGGCTTATGATAGTGGTGGGATGGAGGCAGGGTTTTCTGTATAGTTAGTAGGAAATGAAGTTGTAGTATGCCCCCGATCCAAGCCTGATACATCTATTCCATTTGATGTTTCAACCTTTGGACCTCCTCTTTCAATTCAGATTCCGACTCCACAATCTCCCTCGTTGGGTCAACAACTCGTCTGATTCTTTGCTAGTCATGACTTCCTTGCGTTTTGACCAGGTGTTGTATGGATGATTTTCCAGAATGCGAACAAACTAACCACCTAAACAGAACTTGGCTTAATTGCCCATCCAACAACCTTGTTAGTTTTAGTAACCTGTATTTGTAAACTAATTCTAGAAAAGATAAAATAACATATAAATAGAAAATGTAAAAAAAACAAAAGTTAATCTGAGCCCACTGAATTCACAGTGTTTCCTTAAGGAATTTAATCCCCTCCTAGTACCCAAGGTTATGGATCATTTCCTCCCAGGATAGAACGAATTACACACTGGTGTAGTGGTACTTCAAACCCCCAGTATTTTATCGAACACAAAGTTCGATAGCAAATCACACTTACTGTTGCTTTCTTTGAAGTTAAAAGTATACAGAAGAAAGGAGGAGAACTCAGAAAATCGTATGCAAAATCTGAGAGAATGGACTTGTATTTATAGCCAATGTTGGGCTGAAAACTGAAGAGGTGCAACTCTTCAGAAACCTCTTCGGAATGGATGTTTATGCAGAACGGCCATAGCATAAACACCATAACATAAAATTCTATTTACGCAACAATAAACCGGGAATTCAATAAGGGGGGTTAATTTTCAGTTACAAAATCGAAAAACGAAAAACAGATAACGGAAAAATGTTTAATATACCGTTGGATTTAATATTAATATTAATATTAATACTCTGTTGGATTAATATTCTATTATTAAAATGGATATTTAATAAAATTTCTGTTAATATTTACTATTAACAAATAAATTTGGTCCAAAAAATTAATCAGTCAATTGACCAAATCCGAAGCCGAATCCGAAGATGAAGCCGAAGCCAAGTCGAGCCGAGCCGAGCCGAGCGAGCGACGACAACGGCGGCGCGAGGCTTGCCTTCTTCTCAACTCTTTAAGAGCTAGAAGAAGAGTAATTGCTTAGATACCCATCAAAAACCTCTTCCTCTTCCAATATGGGACAATGTCTCATTGTCAAGGAGCTCAAATGAAACTCAAATATTTCATTTTCCCTCCATTTTCCATTCACCCTCTTTTAAGCCTAATTTAGCTTAAAAGCTCAACAGTTAGTTTTGAGACGCTTAAAGATAGGAAATCGCATGTTGGGATGCAATGCACCTAAACAGTTAAACGCTTCTACCATGTGTTTGAACGACATGTTTCATCCATGCCTTAATTAACACTTTTTCACTCTGTACCTCTTTTTCATTTCTGCATCCCTTCAATTACTCTTGATTTTCTCATTTTGTTTCTGTCGCTCTTTAATTTTGGCATCTGTTTTTCTCCTTTTGTTTTTGTCACTCTTTTCTTTCTTTTTCACTCTATTTTTTCTCTTTTTCTTTATTTTCACTCAATTAATTTTATGGCTATGATCGAATCCTATGGGTGTTACCTACATATCATGACACTGCATGAATCAGATCATTATGTAGTTCAGGGGAATAAATGCAAAATAAAAGTGAAGAAAATTTTTCATTAATAAAAATCTTTTTGGGTTTTTCTATTACAAAGACTCGGAAATACTGACGATTAAAAGAAACATACAGTCTCAAAACAGAACAACGAACAGCCTTGACATGGATGAAAAGACGAACAGACTCAAGAAAAAGTGAAATACCATCACCTGGCGAACAAATGTCATCACGAAAGCAAAAAACATGGATCTGGTCATATCTTCATATTCATGGAACTTCATTGCTACATAATCATCTATTTCTTTGATTCTTATTCTGATGACACCCTTTTCTTGAAGCAAGTGTCCGACTTGCTGTGTCATGGCTTCCAACACCTGCGTAGCCATGTTGTTTTGGTCTTGCAACTGTTGCATGACTTCTTCTAATCGGTAAATCAACGTAGCAATGCTCACTTTCTATTTTGAAGTCCTTTGTTTGCTGAACTATTTCATTTTCAAGGATGGCCAGTTTTTTCCTTAAAATTGTGACTTCTTTATTGAATCTCTGCTTCAATTGGTGGGCTAATCTAGCTTGTTCTTATGCACATTTTGCCAACTTTGCTTGAGCTTTCAAAAAGTCTTTCTCAGCCTTTGTCAGGTCGGCCGCATAATCATGCAACTTTAACCTTAAGTTGCTTATGAATTTTTCATCCTTCTCACTCCTCACAGGCGTTTCAGTGGCTATCCTCATGTCCTGGAGTTGGGCTTGGAGCGCCTAGTTCTCCCGGGTCAACCTTCTCCTTTCACCTTCAGCTTCTTGCGCCTGTAAGTCATTATCAAATGTGAGGTTTCTCAACTTTTCTTCTAAGGAATGAATGGTGGCTTGATATTTCTTCTCCTTTTCTCCCAGGCCAACTGTTCTCGAATTTTATCATCGAAAGCCTGAATATGAGGTCTTTTGGCGGGCCTTTCAGGATCTGGCTCATCGTTAACGCAAGACCTTTTCTCGAACCATATGGCATAACCTAGGTCCACTTTACCTCTCGCAAGATCTGGTACCTGGGTATCATCTTTTAGGTATCGACAACCATTCCAAATTTGCTGGATTAAAGCCTATCTCGATGACTTGGACACTCAAATCTTCATCTTCGAGCACCACTTGGTATCTTCTCAACTGTCTTAGAACTCTCTGCGGTGTCTTAAAACTCTCTGCGATGCATACAGTTGGATAATTCTCAAGCCTATCAACAACAAATAGCTTTTTGTAGCCGTCATGTGTATGACTTCCCTTACCGGGAGCCATCCCAAAGTCCATTTAATCTAACTCGCTTTTAAAGTTCTTAGATGGAAGATCCATGCTTCAACTCGATAAAGTTGTTCTTGCTCGGGCCATATCTCATGAATTTGGGGTGATTGCGGAGATGTTCAATAAACCACATTTGCAAAAGAATATTGCACCCTTCAAAAAATATCGCCCCGGATTTACACAACATCAACGCTCAATAGATGTCTGACAATATAAGCGGAGCAAGCGTGTGATTCTCTTTGGTAGTGAGGACTTGAGCAATTCTGGCCATGCAGATATCTATTGTCCATTTTTCATTTGGTAAGATCATAATTCCCATAAACGCCACTATGAAAGAAAAGCGACGATGAATTTTCCAGGTGTCCTTGTTTTGTTTGTTGTTCAGGCCCTTTTCATGTATTTCAAACCCATTTGAGTGCTCATATCTAGAATAAATGAAGTAAAAGGAACAACATCCATTGTTTACATTGTTATTCCTCATTTGCTTGCTGATATTTATGATATCAAATAATTGGTGCATAGAGGGAGGCCTTGGGAATATAAGTTTCTGATTTCTCAAGTCCCAGCTGAAACTAGTATATCTGGCTATTTCCTCCAAAGTGGGAGTAATCTCAAAATCCGAGAAGCGGAAGACGTTGTGGACGGGATCCCATAAAGTTACCAAGGTCTTGATCAGATCATCCCGGGGTTTGAATTTCATAATATCTATAAGGACACCCAAATATTTTATTACCCAATACTGGCCATCTTTATCCAAGTCATACCACCACATTTGAAGCTGCAGTAAAGCCTACTCTACAACCGTTAATGGAGGGTTTTGTATAGTATTCATTTTGTACCTGTGAATGGTTAGGGTTAGAGTTGACTCTAGTTCAAAAGACAGACCAATGGACTCTTTTTGCAAAACAAGTTTTCAATTTTTCATGGAAAAATCAAAGGAGGGTGGATTATGCAATATTAGCAAAAGATGGCCATCTTTGCAATAACGGCACCTTCACACCTTCAAATAAAGTTTGAGGCCGGGAAAGGCACTTCATGAAAAAAGTGATGCCCCATTGACAGACATGTCCGTTCTTTGTGAAGATATACCTTCGGTAATTTGAAGATGTTTTAAGGCTATTCCGGCAAAAACGGCCCAAGACGCAACCGAAGCTGGGTCGCTTACTCTTTTGACCAAAGCAACGAACACATTTTTATTTTTGGATTTTTTTGTAAAAATGAGGCAGAACCCTATATAGGTTGTTTATGTATCTCACATTTGGTGAGAATCAAACATGCGTAGTTCCGTCAATTTTGACATAGCTGGGAGAACATGATATTGACTCATTTTGAAATTCATTTGTCCTTTTTTTTTCCATAAATTTCGGCAGAGTTTCGAAACATTTCCAAATACCGGGGTTTTTAGAACCGGATGAATATTCTCTCCTACCTCACTCTTGGTTTTTCTCTTGATTTTCTTTCCATAGTTGATCAACATGCAATCCGAAACAAATAAATGGACAACTAGCACGTAAGATGCATCATGGTGGTCTTTTATTTTGGGTACACCTGTCCTAGACGGACTCAGCCCCTGTATTGAGTCCCCAAAGTCAAATGCACGTGATGCAAACAAACATTCCTACTAGGGATCCGTCATGAGGCTATGCTATTCTAGGTTTAAACCTGGGGTGTGTTCTAGACATGGTTACCCAAGCGGACAACTCGAGCCAAGGTGGGGCAATATACCGGGAGCACGAAAGTCTACCCTACCTAGTTGCTGATCCAACCTCGTTCTATTTGGTAAGACCTTTAACAAAAAAGTGGGACACGCATATGTGTGCACCATATTTTTAGAAGACTCATAAAAGAGGAGTATAATATCAACAAACAATAAAGCCAAATACATAAAACATTACAAGCTCGAATTCTGAAGTCTAAACCAGAGATTCTGGGTTCAGTCCCCAGCAGAATCATTAGAGCTTCCACACCTCCTTTTTCCGAAGAAATAGGGAGTTTTTTCAATTAAAGTGACATTATTAGAAATGGATAATTATTTTATCTCAGAGTCGCCACTCGGAATATTTATGGTGTCCCAAGTCACCGGTTTATTTTAATATCTCAAATCAAGAAAATTTGACTTTGTTTTAAGTCTGCGAAAATCAGAAAATCGGGTAAGGAATTCTATTAACCCGGGAAAAGGTGTTATGCATTCCCGGATTCCGTAGTTTTAGCATGATCGTTTTAATCATACCTGACTTAATTAAATTGTTTAATTACGTATTTTAGAACTTATGTGCGTTTTATCTTTTATCGCTTTTAATAATGGCGTTATGGAATTATCTTGAAACGAACAACTTGCGTGTGAATCCATTTATTTGAGGCGCTTAAAATCATGTCACGCGCACGTGAACGCAATTTATCGCACTTTATTAATTATCAAGATTGTTAGAACAAAGTCGCGCGAACGCGTACTTTAATTTATTTTTGGGAATCATAATCACGTCATGCGAACGTGTACACAATTACAAAAGTCGATTAAGTGTGCGCCTAAAGCATTGCTACGAATATTTGTATGTCAGCCAAATTATTTCAAGACTAATATGAAGTATATCTGCCAATACCAGATATACTTACAAACCAAGTTTTAAAATGAACTAACATACATCAGAAGAGAAACAAGATTGACTATAAGTTAAATATGAAGGCAAAATCATCAAATTCCTAACATCGTAACACTGATTGTTGCCACGGTCATAACTTCAAATTTTACAACAAAAGTTGATTTAATAAACTAGCCTCCTATCTCTTATATCAAGCAGTACTATAATTGGTATCTCAGTCAAGTAGTTTACAGTCTTTTACATTTTTTTTGTCACATATCTAAATTCTTCATCCATGGTTAACCTCAACATTCACAATCAAATAGGAAACGACTAAGCTTCACGAGCTCACTTTTCAATATCTGCATTTCTGTCAACATGAGATAGTGTAATTAAATGCATGATACTATTATAGGTTAAGCACGCCTTTAGTCCAAAACTCTTGTTTCACTAGTTATAATATTGTTATGCTACTGCAACAGAATAATATTTTAACTAGACAAACACAATCATGAAGGAATTCAAACACATATGACAAAATGTGGGTCAAGGTTCATTACCAAACACAGAAAACTCAACATTTTTACAAAGAAGAGACTTAAATTCTTGAGTTAATACCTGGTTATGCAGAAAATAGCCTAAAATGCCAAATAAATACCAGAGAAAGCAGAGCTCAGCAGATTCAATAATGAACAAACAACTCCATAGCAACTCGATTCAATTTTGAGTACCCCATAGTTAACCAGCAAATCAACAAAGAAAAATAACTTTTGAAAACCTTTTCTCTGAAAATTTTACAAGAAATAGTGTGTGTTTTAGTGAAGAGATGTGTGTAGACAGGAATGAGAGTAAAAAGAAGAATTGAAGAGTGAATTTTGTGGGTGAACTAACAAGTGTGAGGGTGAGAAGATAGAAGGTCTTATATAGAGAAAAAATCTGTCATGTGCACAAAGTATAAGGGAATAATACTCCGAATGCAGTCCCTATATTTCAACAAAAAAGCATCTTTTTAAACTGAATTAGACAGCTGTTGGATAGCTGTCTATCCCGATATTCTGTCACGACCCAAACCGGAGGGCTGCGACGGGCACCTGATATTTTACTCAACCGAGTACCAACGTAACATATCTTTCTTATCGTACTATCATGGGTAAATGTGCCAAAAGGGTCATCATGACATAACCAAAATAAAACATAAGGAGATGCTAGACATAGGACGACCTAACATGATATATAAACTTATACATGTGATATACGGGCCTATAATGTTGACATGATCACTCGTACACTGAACATAGGCCGACAAGTCCATACAATCTTTTACGTACATGACATATGTCTACAAGCCTCTAAGAGTACATAAACATCATAAGGCCGGGACAGGGCCCCGACATACCACTCAGTACATGTCTAAATCAGACTGACCCAATGAGCAACTCCAGAGCAAAAGGAGCGCACCAACATCTTTTGCTGAGCTGATAACCTACTTGGAGGACTCTCAACCTGCCTATTGGGACCTGCGGGCATGAAACGCAGTGTCACCAGGCAAAGGGACGTCAGTATGAATAAAGTACTGAGACTATAAGGAAGTAAGGCATAAATAAGAACAGTAATGTAAAGTGAGATAGATGAGATACAACCTGTAGCATCTGAGCGCCTCTGAGGGCTACTGACATGAAATGCATGATACATATATATACACAAACATTTAAAAACGTATGCCTTTGTGGGCATCATCATCATCATCATATCATACCCGGTCTCGAAGAGGACTCGGTAAAAACGTACTTGGCCATCATAGGCTCAGTAGAATCGTACCGGGCCATGTGGAGCTCGGTAAACCCAACTGATCAGTGGTTTCATAATAGGTGTCGTACCTCGCCGACTATAGCGCCGCTTGGTAGAGTAAAATAGATACTATATATAATGCATGTTGGACTCATGGAATCACGCTCTAAACCTTTTGGAATGACGTAAGGTAGTTGCAGCTTCGATTAACATTATGGACATCATACCGTCAATATGAACTTCACTAGGACTCAAGGATCATACATACTTTCTTAGAATAACTTTGTAAGGAAAGAACAACATGGACAACCTTAGTTGCTAGGAGTAGATTCATTATGAAATAGCGTATCATTCATGTTCATTTCACTTTAGATCATGCCAAAAGAATGAAGGAAGAGCCTTAATATACATTTGCAATCTTGTCTCCAATCGTCAACCAAGCTCAATATGATCTCCCTACGTCTACAATGAGTAACTCGATTTCGTCATCATCATATAAGCATTGTAACTCTCATATTTCAAAACCAGTATTCTGCAAGTAAATAGACATCACCTCCCCTGTTTTAATTACATCCCATATGTTACCAAAAGTCACCAAACAGCCCAAACAACAACAATATAATTCACAATAAGCTCTCTGATTAGTTCAACAATCATTTTTAGCGGCAATCTCGATCGGAATCCGTATAACCCATATCCCCTTATCGACTTCTTAAACTAACTAACAACATCATTAATATGATAATGAAGTAATTCATCAATTATTCCATCCTTATACCATATATTTATAACAAAGTAAACAATCCACAACTCCAATTTTCTTCAATTAGCAACTTTATTCACTAGTTCATGTCTAGTCCAACCATTTAACTTAATTAACATCAAGATAACCTTAAGCACCTGAAAGAACACAATACACATACCTCCTACAGTAGCTTCAACTTTAGATCCACGTTATATTTATCTTACAACAACTCTCAATGGCAATACAACACCATTTAAGCTAATCCAAGTAGTATCTTGTAGTTTATCATCCAAACAACTTAACCAACATAAAAGCAAGATTAAGAACAATTATTAGGATGTTATACTCACCTTAGACAGTCTAAAAAACTTTAAATTTCAGCCAAACACAACCCACAACTATCCTCAATGACAACACAACCTCAAAGAGGTGTTGTTCTTCACTAGAACTAACTTTTGATGTTGAAATATGGTGTAATCCATTTGCAAGACTTGAAATAACCTAGAGTTGATATGAAAACCATGGGAGAGTATTTTAAATAATATAAAACACTTAAAAAAAACCTCCCGCACGATCTGGAACCACCCAAAAATTAGTAACAACAAGAAGAACAAAACCTTACTAGCGCGACGGGATTTCCGACACTTGATTTGTGTTGTTTACTCTTTGTTTGGGTCTTGCATCATGAGAGAAACTTGAGATAGTGTTTTTAGGGTTCTAAGGTCCGAATATACTGAAAAAGAATGAATAAAAACGGGTTTGAGGCATCTTATATATATCTATATGTCTTAAACCCCCTATGTGGGCCCCATAGAGATCTGCTTGGCGCAGTCTCGCGAAAATGCGACAATATATCTAATCCGAGATTGTATCGATGAACGGTTTAATGTGTTGGAAACTAGAATCATAGATAGTAAATTTTCTGGATAGATCACCCCGTAATTCCAAGTAAATTGGTAGAAAATCTTAGTAACATTTGACCTAAAGTTTAAGTAAAATTATGAACGCAAGTTGCGACAACTTTTGTCGACTTTTGTTCCACAACTTGATTGACTTCAAAATGTAACACAAGACTATCATAAGACTAAAATAACTCATAACATAACCTACTTATCATGTTAATCACTCTAGTATCACCCCAAAAGTTCATGTAATAAAATTCCAGATATGTCAACTTTCGACGAAACTTATTTTCTTCAACTGGTTTAGCTTCTAAGACTTCTAACCCTCTTGGTACTTGTAGTCCATGTCTTAAATATTTTTAACCTCCAAATTAACATGATGAACTTACTTTATGTACTTTCAAAGACGATCTCATTTCTGAGCTTAAATTCATTGACTTAAGACGTACTCTCACATACGAAAATATGGGGTGTAACATCATTTCCCCCTTTGGAACATTCGTCCTCGAATGTTGACTGATGCACTTATATGTGTCTTAAACAATAGCTTTTATGAATACTTTAATATTGTCTTTTCCATATAGGGAGTTGTTCGGTGAATAAATCCAAAGGTTAAGGCATTCCCCCCTTTAGGCCTCTTCCTCACACCACGACTTGTAGTCGAAATTCTTCCAATCTCGTAACTGTTTCTACCTTATTTCATGCAGCCTGTACAATTTTGACCTTGTATGTGCGCGTATGCGACTCTTTTCTCCTTTTTCCTCGAGCTTTTAGCCAATCTCTAGGCCTCTCTTTGGGGACATATATGGAACTCGACATTCTATCCCTCTGGGTATCTATAGGTGTACTGAAGTTTTTCACTCAGTACTTTGTCGAACTTACGACTATTGATATATCTTGTTTCATAGCCTCAGTTATATATCCTTATGGCTTTACTACATCTAGTGGGTCATACTATACCATAACTATAGGTTACGCTGTCGCTGCTTGTCCTATATGTATAAATCTAAGTCCTTTAATGCTTCCTCATTACTGTTCATCTTAAGAATGACAACCTAATTTCATCTCATACTTTGGAGCTTTTATCCATCAATTGTTGATTCACCTTAATGTTGATCCATAATCTACTACTGATAACTTGAATCCTCTCATGCAATACATTGTCACTAGGGCTCATGCTGCATCAGGGAACATTTGAAATGATTTTCTTGATCAACCTAGGGACAATACTACACTTCAATAACCGTATTTCATAGCATCGTAACGTGATTCATCTTATGGGGGTATTCTAATCCCGTGCAGTTCATGAAATCCTTGTTCTCAAAATCATTACTCAATCAAAGGCCTAAACGTCATCCTCTTATCATTTATCATGATTACACCCTTACTTTACTGCTAGGGTAGCATCATCTCTTCTAAATGCTCCTAGTTTTAAACTTCTTTGAGTTCACTCATGCTATACTGAGCTTTATATAACCTCTATGAATCATCGAATTTGATGATGATTTCAGAGAAACTAATAATAGATTTGGAACAAGGCGGGCTGGGGACTATAGGGTGAAGAAATGGGTTTGTTTGGTGATCACCCACCGTTGTGAGGCGATTTCCGGCGGCGAAGATGATGAGGGGTGAGAGAGGTGAGAAAGAGAGGTATGTGAAGGGTTTTGGGGGTTAGGGGAGGTGTTCAGACATTCTTATGTGGAAGAGTTAAGGAGTTCCAAACCGTTAGATCATATAGGATTAACGGTAGAGATCATTGGTCGCCAAAACGGTGTCGTTTTGGATTAAAGGGGGAACCTGACCATGTGAGACTGGGTTAAGCGAATTGGGGCGGGCAGATTTGACTGGGCTGCTGGTCAAACTGGCCCAATTTGAAGACAATGCAAATAGTCTTTGTTTCATTTCTTTTCATTTTCAAGAATAACCAATTTATTTAACACTCCTAATTCCAAGTAATTCACAAAATTAACTTAATGACCTATTTTTCTAATAATTAACTAATTCATTTAGCTAACAAATGCATGTAAAGTAACTAAATGTATTTTTGATATTTTTAGTGTTCTACAAATGTAATTAAAATCTAAAAATGTGTAAATTTAGAAATATTTTTGTATTTTCTTTAGGACTTAAAAAATGCAACTTAAGAATTCATCAAACATGAGTACGTACAAAGCAAACTAAGTAAAAAAATAGAGAAAATTTCTATAAAAATAATTTAAAACTATTTCTTGGAATTTGGAGTAATTTTATATTAGGCAAAAATTACATGCTCACACTTTTAAGCATATTATTTAAAATATATTCACAGTTTATAATGTATTTAAAGATTAACCAATTTTGCTCAAACTTCAGGACACACGTCCTAGAGTTTAAACCTCAAAATTCAAGCTTCAGTACATCGTGTCTTAAAGTTAGAAAATTGTACAAGAAGTTCGACTCTTAAATTAGTAGTTCAGAAATTCAACTTAGTCCTAAATATCAAATTAGCAGCTCAAAAATTCAGGACACTAGGTTCTCAATTTCCAAATTTAGGATACTTAGTCCTAAAGTTTGAATGAATTAACTAATCTTTAAATACATTGTAAATTGTGGGCTTAAAAATGACTATTGTTTCACTTCACCCAAAAAAATATCGAGTCTTACTAGTGGGGCGCAAGTATAACTCGTTCGCTTACACGTAAGTCTGAGGTCTCAACCTTCCAAGCCAACTTTTTAGGCGTTATTCAAGATGTAAGCCTAGAGAAAAATTTTAAAATCAGAGCTAAAATTATTTAAAATACATCCTTTTTTTAAATATTTTAATATTCAAAAATTAACTCATAGTAAATTTTTAGACTAAAAAGACCTAAAAAGCCAAAGGCCTTTTTATATAAAGTCACAAACAAGGATAGCTTCATAACTTTTAATTCAACGCAAACATGAACATGAATTGTGTTTAGTCAAGTTCATTACATAATCAAGTAACTGATCAACCCTAAATGAGTTCTTAATTAGTCTTTTCATGATACTAGTTTATGTGGTTTTGTTGAATTTTGATACATTACCGCTGTTAGTTGAAAGCTAAGGGCGGCCACGTGTAAGATTCGAATATTTTTATTTGATTGAAATGATAAACAAAAGAAGAGGTAATATTGTTACCTAAGTATTTACATAACGCTCAACGATGTTTAAAAAGAATTGACAATTAATAATTTACGCAGATATCGCATACACGTAATTTCTTTTTTCTGATATTTGTTTTGAGTTTTGACCTCAATGTATAATACAATTTCAGTGACTATCATTATATCTTATTGTCACGACCCAAAAACCGAATCGTCGTGATGGCACATAACACGACTTGTTAGGTAAGCTAATTAATAATAAAGCACAATATAATAATACTGATGTGAGTCAAAGATGAGATAATTGAATTTTATATAAATCCCCCAAGGACTAGTAAATCCCCCAGGACTAGTAGTACAAGTCATGAGCTTCTAAGAGTTAGAATTTACAAAGCTAGTATGAAATAAATACATCATTTGTCTGAATGTACGAAAACAGATTTTCTTAAGTCTTGGGCTACCATGAACAAGAGGTAGTTGTAACCGAAACGCAGGTACGTCTTCAATGCTAGCTTCCGTCATACACGGCAACATCAACATCCAAAATATGTACGCAAGGTGCAGAAGTGTAGTATGAGTACAACCGACCACATGTACTTAATAAATAACAAACCTAACCTTAGGTTGAAAGTACTGACGAGTTGGGACAAAGATCAGAGTCCAACTCCAATAACCAGCAACAGTTCATAACAATATAATAAAAGGGTACATGAAAATAATTCAGAGTTAAGATGCTCAGCTCGATCACATTTATAGAAAATAGACATGCTTTTCAAGTATGACAGTAAATCCCAAATCTTTCACCGAAAGTCCCAAAAGCATACGAGTAAGTTTGAAAACGTTGATTTGTCCAAAACCTTTTAACAATAAATAAGATGTTTTCATTTCCATATAGCATGAGGAAAATACATCTCTATGCCTACATGTCAAGATACAGGTAAGATCATGAATTTCACCAAAATCGGGTAGCAGAAGGAAATGAATCTCTATGCATGTATCTGAAGTACGCATGTTAAATGCAATGTAACACAGATATGAACTCATGTACTCACACTCTCATAGTACTGAATCACTCAGTACTGTACGGGCCAATTCAGCCCAGGGAACTCCATCCCAAATATAATATCCACTGAGCTCACTGTGTGGGGTGTAGAATCCGAAGGGACTCCTTCAGCCCAAGCGCTATAATCCGCACAGACAACTCACGTGCCATAATACTAATATCTGGTCCGCACAGAAAACTCACATGTTGTATGGACAACTCACGTGTACAGTATCGATATCTGGATCCGCACGGACAACTCACGTGCTATAGTTTCAATATTTGGATCCGCACGAACAACTCACGTGTTGCACGGACAACTCACGTGTTATAGTATCAATATCTGAATCTGCATGGACAACTCACATGTTGCACGGACAACTAACGTCCTATAGTATCAATAACCTTAAAATCTGGCCCTCGGCCTTACTCAGTCATCAATCTCTCTAGTCTCTCGGGCTCACAATCTCATGAAACTAGTCCAAAATGATAATATGATGTATCAATAAATAACAATAGAGACTGAAATATGATATGAAATGAATGAATATGATTGAGTACGAAATTTCAATTTAAACATATAATTCAACACTAGAAATGACCTCAGTTGGTACCAATAATACCAACATATGCCTAAGCATGAATTTTAACATGAGTCTCAATTCAGTTTCTCCAACACATAGCAAATAAATGAAAAAATAACAAGTCATTTGACTTCATAGCTCCACGGAATCAATTGAGTCGCAATTTCTACGTTGCACGCCCACACGTCACCTAGCATGTGTGTCACCTCCAAAAAAATCAAATAACACGTATAATTAGGGTTTATACCCTCAGCTCCAAGTTTAGAAATGTTACTAACCTCGAACAACCCGAGTCCAATATCGAGCAAGCTAAATAATGCTCCAGAAACTCCATTATGCGCGTATCAACCTCCGAACGGCTCAAATCCCGATGATTTCCGTGAAAATCCCTTAAAAGTAAGATTGCCACAAATCGAGCTTTCTTAATTCAGCTCTTTAGTGATATTAACCCCCCCCCCCCCCGCGACTCTTACAACTTCAATCTACATCAACATAATTCAATTGCACCAATATTAATAAGCATATTTCCAAATTTTTTGTCATTTAGGCATTTTATCAAACACCTAGAGTATATAGCATTTTACTATCTCTAATAATGATGTTTCTTCATTCAACAATCCCTCACTCCCACCAACAAGAGATACTAAACCATCCTTTGTCTACAAACAACCTTCTTTATCACCATTAAAATCATCAATGAACTCACATCTACCCAATTGTTAATAATTAATTCATTATAAAATCTCTAGAACACCCAATAATCCAGTTTAAGTATTTATGGCTTCCAAACACCATCAAATAAGTGCTCGTACTTATTTCTTGCTCACATCATAATAAATCAATGCATATATGTCTAAGAGTGTAGGATTACCTTTTGGAAGAAATCTTGCCAAAAATCTCTTTTGAGTTCTTGAAGAAATTTCTTGAAGATCTAAGGATTTCATGGTGGATTGAGTTATTTCTAGAGTGGAAATGATATAATGAAACACCAAATTAGTAGGGACTACTCACCTTGGAGATGGGAGGTTGGAGGTCTTGAGAGAGTGCAGGAAACCCCCAAAATTTGGCCAAGAGGAATGGAGAAAAATGAACCTCGGAGTGATTATTTAATAATTGTAGCGCCAAAGGTGGTGGGGCGCTGCCTGTGGAACAGTTTCGAGAATCTCAAAGAAAATCCCAGCGCCAGGGCTAATTCCCCACGCTACCATGAGCGCTGATAAATGGACTTTTCTATTTCGCCCGGATCAAGGTTATTTCGGTAACCACCACTTTCACACAAGATTTATTCAAGAATTTCCCCGAGGTACCAAAACTCAAAATCACGAATCACGCATCGATTCAAGCCTAAGAAACTTATGAACTTCTGCATTCCAAATTCACATTGGATGCCGAAACCTATCAAATCAAGTCTGATTGACATCAAATTTTTTACACAAGTTATAAATGATATAACAGACCTATCAAAATTTGCAGATATCTATACTGACCTCGATATCAATAAAGTCAACTCTTGGTCAAACTTTCAAACCTTTCATTTCCAACTTTCACCATTTCAAGTCAAAATCAACTACGGATTTTTAAATAAATATTCGGACACACTCTTAAGTCCAAAATTACCATACAGAGCTATTGGAACCATCAAAACTCCATTTCGGGGTCGTTTGCACAAAATTCAAACTCCTGTCAACCCTTTTCAATTAAGCTTTCAACATGAAATTTATTCTTCCGAGCTAATCCCGAAAAACCTGAAACATCAAAACCGATGATTTACACACGTCATAATACATCATATGAAGTTATTCAAACTTCAAATAGTTGAAAGGAGAATAAATGCTCAAAACGATAAATCGGGTCGTTATACCTTGTAAGATACGTAAACGATACCATTAATATTGGTAGGAGTTGTTTTTCACCTCCTTAAGTAGTCAAAGAAAATACTATTTATAAAAGGAGAAAGAGCATTTGTTAATTTGTCCACAGTTTCCAGACAAGTTCAGCAGAATGATACTTTAATACTTAGGTGAAGGTTGGTGAAATGCACTCTAATTGTTTTTTGGCAGAATACATCGACATCCCCTTAAAGTTGTCCACACTTTTCACTTAGACATTCTATCTTAAGTATGTTCCATTTGGACTCTTAAACCAAATCCTTAGTGTGTCATTTAGACACAAATTTGATAGACAAATAACAACAAAAGGTGCGTGTAATTCACATGCCACAATGACGAATAAAATGAGGACACATGGACTTAACTTTAAATAAATTTAAAAATCTTTAAAAAAGGAAAAAAGAAAAAGAAAAAAAAAACATGAAGGTGCCGACCGGTGAATGCCGAAGCAGCGAAAAGCTGCCAAGTTGTGGACTCAATTCTCTTCTCTGCTTTGGTTCAGATTCAATAAGATGGTTGGAATCAAAACATCCTGCAAATTCTTGATTCCTTATACCAAACCCTCTTTCCTATCACTAACCACACCTTGGATCCATATCCGGCGAATGAATAACAAAAATAAAAGATAAAGAATCTCGCCTTCTCTATTTGTATCCCTCGGTTTCTCCTATGCATTTGCAACTGCAAAATTCTAGTTCTCTAGTCCCATACTACAGTGCTTGCACCTTTTCCTCACTCACCAATTTTCATTCTTCCCTTTTAATTTTCTCCATTGTTTTTTGTTTATCATTAGGTATTTTCCACCATTAGTTCCGGCAACAATGTCCTCGCACCTCCAGCGGGAACTTCACCCAATTTTCACTTCGCTAACGTCTTTCTTCTTTCTTTCAATTGGTTAGATATCCGGTTGAACCGCCGTAAGTCTCATTAATCGAAACTTTACATTATATCTTGGCCGGAAAAAAGTAAATAAAAAGTTTATAATGGGGGTGTGCTCAGATTTAAAGGATGATGCAGTAATAATTGGGTGAACAATTCGAAATAAATTAAAAGAGAAGTTCATAGGAAAAAATTCCGGCAGAAGCTATTAAATTTCGGTCAAAAAGTATGTGGAGTTTATTTTTTGGATGATTCCACGCGCTTGAAAAACGTGAGAAACACTTACCTTGTCGTATCAGCATTTTGTGTCTAAATGGCACACAAAAGATCTGGTTTAAGAGTCCAAATGGAACATACTTAAGATAGAGTGTCTAAGTGAAAAGTGTGGACAACTTTAAGGGGCTGTTGATGTATTCTTCCTTATTTTTTTAATCATAATAATTCCTTTCTTTTTACGTTCATTTTTTCTTGGGGCGGCAATTTGAACCCAACCCCATTTAACTCGCTCAATCCTTCCAAAGTTGGGCCGGTCATTGACCCACCCATTTATTTAAGAAGAATTAACCCAAATAGCCGTCCATCTAATTTCTTAAACTAAAAATAGCCAGCGGATTTATAATATATGCATAATTTATGTATTAAATATGTATAATTATGTATATTCAATGTATAATATATGTATACGGCTAGAAAAAGTAAATAATAAATATGGCCAGCTATTTTTGTAAAGATTACTTTATTTAACTCATCTCATCTTGATCCAACCTATCCCAACTCGTTTAAGATTGGGCTGATGTTTTGCCCAAATTGATAGTAACGACCCGGCCGGTCGTTTTGATTATTAAAACCTCATTCCCCCATTTAATGCTCATTTTGAGCTTTACAGTTGTTATGTGACTTGTCGGAGTAGTTGGTTTGGGTCCTGTGAGGTTTCAGAATGAATTAAGACACTTAGTCTCAAGGATGAAAATTTAAGTTGAAAAGATTGACCGAATATTGACTTATGTGCAAAATACTCAGGAATAGAGTTTTGATGATTCCAATAGCTCCTTATGGTGATTTTTAACTTAGGAGTGTGTCCGAAAAATTATTTGGAAGTCCGTGGTTGATTTTGGCTTGAAATGGCAAAATTAGGAAATGTAATGTTTGGAAGTTTGACCAGGAGTTGATTATATTGATGTTGGGGTCGGAATCCAGTTCTAAAACTTTTCATAGGCCCGTTATGTCACTTATGACTTGTATGTAAAATTTAAAACTCAATCAGACTTCATTTGATAGGTTTCGGCATCGAATGTAGAAGTTGAAATTTGTTAGTTTTTATTAAGCTTGAATTGGGGTGCGATGTATGTTTTTGTTATTATTTAATGTGATTTGGAGCCTCGACTAAGTTTGTATCATATTATAGGACTTGTTGGTGTTCTTGGTTGAGGTCCCGGGGGCCTCGGGTGAGTTTTGGATGGTTATCGGATCGAAATTTGGACTTAGAACAAACCTGGAAATTTCTGCCTTCTGGTGCAATCGCACCTGCGAAATTTTTCTCCCAGGTGCGAGCTCGCAGAAGCGAGCTTGTCTAGGCGCAGAAGCGGAATGTCGCTGGCCTGGGGTTGCATCGCAAGTGCGTGAAGACTTCCGTATTTGTGAGCCCGCAGGTGCGAGCCAGGCTCCGCAGATGCAGAGTGATGGAAGGGCAGCTAGTTTCGTAGAAGCGGAGCAGCGACCGCAGAAGTGAGTCTGCAGTATCGGACTATTGTCCGCAGAAGCATGCTAAGTCGTAGAAGCGAAAGGGATCCTCCTATCTGCGACACCGCAGATGCGGCCAAGTGTGTCGCAGGTGCAAAATTACTGGGCAGTATACATTGCGAAGGGGTCCGAGATTTTTCTTATTTTTGGACATTTCAAACACGGTTTGGAGTGAATTTTTAGAGACAATTCATGGGAAATTTGAGGTATGCTACTTGACCATTTTTAATCGATAATATTTAACTATCATCGAGTATTCCGACTAGATTACGTATGAAATCGGGCCTTGGGATTTCAAAATAGGAATTTAAGATTTGGAGGTCAAGTTGATGTTGGAATTTGGTAAATTTGGTATAGCTAGACTCATGGTTGAATGGGCGTTCATATTTGTAACTTTTGTCGGGTTATGAGATGTGGGCCCCACTATTGATTTTTGGGTGAATTTTTGGACTTAATTGGAAAATTTTAGTAATTTCATATGGAATTGATTCTTATAATTCGTGATGATGCATTGAATTAATTGTGACTAGATTCGAGGTGTCCGGGGGCCGATTCACAAGGCAAGGGCCTATTGGAATAGAGAATTTGTACGGATTGAGGTAAGTAACAGCTCTAAATTTGGTTTTGAGGGTATGATACCCTGTATTATGTGCCATGTGATTGGTTTTGAGGTGACGCATATGCTAGGTGACGGGTGTGTGGACGTGCACCGTAGGATTTATGACTTGGTCAAATTCATGGAACCGAATAGTTGAAATATGTTGATATTCATATATTCTCCATATGTTGTAGAAATTGAACTGGAAATCATATTAGAATTCATGTTTAGACTATGTGTCGGCACTGTAGGGACCTACAGAGGTCGTGTATATGTTGAATTATCTTCTAAATTATTGTTTTGTACTCAGTCACAATTTCACTTGCATATTACATCTCAGTCTCTATTGTTCATTATTGATACATTATATCATTGTTATTTGGGCTGATTATCATGATCACTGAGAGCCCGAGAGACTAGGGAGGTTGATAACTGAATGAGGCCGAGGGCCTGATTTTGTGAGGCCCTTCCCTGGGCTGGATTGGCTATATACAATACTGAGTGATTGAGTATTCCGAGAGTGTGAGTGCACGAAGCTTCTAGTGTGGTGCTTCACATATAGCATATACATTGGCATGTAGATATATATAGAGGGCGTATTCCTCATATCATTCAGGATTGATCTATCTTACTTGCACTGAGTTTAACTGTTGAACTTGAAACCATGCATGTCTTTCTATATTTTAATTTCTCTAATTGAACTATATCTGTGAAGCTCGTCACTACTTTCAATCCAATAGTTAGACTTGTTACTTACTAAGTTGGTTGTACTCACACTACACCATGCACCTTGTGTGTAGGTCCAGGAGCTTCCGGACACGGCGATTGCTAGATTTCAGAGATTTATCTGTTGGAGACTATCGAGGTAGCTGCTTTGGCGTCCGCAGACCTTGACTCTCTCTTACATTTCAGTTTTTATACTAATCTATATTTTCATACAGTGTTTTTATCAGTCATACTGTTTGGTCATTTAGATGCTCATGTACTTAGTGACATCGGGTTTTGGGAATGTATTGTATAGAGATAGTATTTTGTATCAGAAATTGTGGGATTTACTCTTAAATTTATTTATTGTATTTTCAAACTTAAAGGAATTAGAGACTTATTGAGGTGGTCGGCTTGCCTAGCATTAAGATAGGCGCCATCACGACAGGTGTGATTTTTGGATCTTTACAAGTTGGTATCAGAGCCTAGGTTACATAGGTCTCACGAGTCATGAGCAGGTTTAGTAGAGTCTTGCGTATTAGTACGGAGACGTCTGTACTTATCTTCAAGAGGTTGTCGAACCCTTGGGAAAGTTTTACTTTCTTGTATTCTGTCACATGAATTTGTTGATCCCGAAAGCTAAACTTCTGTTATTCTGTTCTCTCACAAATAGTGAGGACACGTGCTATCGGTTAGGACGGACAACCACAAGTGCCACCAGTTAGGTCCACGAGAGGTTCGGGTCATGGTAGAGGCCGGCGTGTAGCTCGTACCGCAACTAGAGCAACACCTGCACATATAGTTGAGTCGACTGGGTCAGCTCAGATACCGGCTGTGCCTATTGTGATTACAGGCCTTCAAGAGGCTTTGGCCCAGATATTGATTGTTTGCGCTGGCCTTGCTCAGGTGGTATCGGCTCAGGCCACAACAACCACTTATCAGGCCGGGGAGGTACACACACTCCCATCGTCCGTACTCCAGAGCAGGTAACAGGGACTTCAGATACCGGGGGGTACTCCCAGCCTACCCGGTTGCAACTTCTCAGGACCAGGTGGGTCTCGTTATGACTGATGATGAGCAGAGAAGACTAGATAGATTTGGGAGACTCCAGCCTCCATCATTCAGTAGGGCCGAGTCTGAGGATGACCAGGACTTTTTGGACAGATGCCAGCGAATTCTTCGCACTGTAGGTATTTTGATATCAGTGGGGTCTCATCACTACTTTTCTATTTACTGGGGCTGCCTTCAGATGGTAGGAGGCTTATGAGAGGCGAAGACCTGTCGGTGCAGCACCACTTACATGGAGTGGGTTATTCGTTCTCTTCTTGGAGAACGTGCTACTTGTATAGAGGAGCTGTGCAGACAGTTTGAGAAGCTTCGTCAGGAGGGTATTTGTGCTACTTTCAACGAGGTGGTCGATATTGCTCGACAAATAGAGATGGTCTGTAGTAAGGAGAGAAATTCCAAGAGGCCTCGAGGTTTAGGAGGTCCCATTGGTATTCAATTGAAGGGACAACCTAACCACAACAGGGGTCGTTCTTATAGGCCCGCTCAGATGGCTCGTCCAGTTCACCGTGGTGCATCATCCAACCATGTTTAATACAGTGCTCATCAGATTCATTCATGTCACAGTGCACTTCTATCTCAGAGTTCGTCCCGTGCTCTTTCAGTTCAGGGTTCATCTGCACCGGGTGGTTCTAGCAGTTATTCTGGTTCTCGGGGTCAGCCTCAGTACTTGCCGCCTTTTTCAAAGAGGGGTTGTTTTGAGTGTGGAGATTTGGGTCACATAAAGAGATATTTCCCTCGCCTTTCGAAAGGTCCAGCTCAACAAAGGAGTCAGACTACGACTTCAGCACCAGTTACTTCACCATCCGCCCAGCCAGTTTGGGGTAGGGCTTAGTTAGCTAGGGGTCACCCAAGAGGGGGAGGTCGATCAGGTGGTGGTAAGGACCGATTCGACATTATTCCTGTCATTCCAGATGTTGTTTCTTCAGATGTACTGATCACAGGTATTGTCTTAGTATGCCATATGGATGCTTTTGTATTATTTGATCCTGGTTCCACTTATTCATATGTATCATCGTACATTGCTCATTATCTGGATATGCCCCTTGAGACCTTAGTTTCATCTGTTCATGTATCTATAATAGTGGGCGACACCGTTCTTATGGACAATGTATATCGATCATGTGTAGTGACTATTAGGGGATTGGAGACTAGAGTTGATCTCTTGTTTCTTGGTATGATTGATTTTGACGTGATCTTGTGTATGGACTAGTTTTATCGATATCATGTTGTTCTGGATTTTCACGCTAACACCATGACGTTGGCGATACTGGGGTTGCCAAGGATTGAGTGGAGAGGTTCTCTAGACTATGTTCCCAGTAGAGTGATTTCATATTTGGCCCAACAGATGGTTGGGAAGGGTTGTTTATCTTATTTGGCCGTTTTGAGGGATCTTGATGCTGATACCCCTACTAATGGTTCTGTCCCTATGGTGCGAAATTTCTCGAATATGTTTCCTGCAGTCCTGCCAGGTATGGCACCGGACAGGGATATCGACTTTGGTATTGACTTGGTGTTGGGTACTCAGCCCATTTCTATTCCTCCATATCGTAGGGCACTAGCCTAGTTGAAGGAATTGAAAGAGAAACTTTAAGAACTTCTTGATAAGGGGTTTATTAGGCCTAGTGTGTCGTATTAGGGTGCACCAGTTCTATTTGTGAAAAATAAAGACGGTACTACGCGGATGTGCATCGACTATAGGCAGTTGACAAAGTTACAATCAAGAACAAGTATCCTTTGCCACATATTGATGATTTATTTGACCAGCTTCAGGGAGTGAGAGTGTTCTCTAAGATTGATCTGAGGTCTGGGTATGACTAGCTGAAGATTCGGGATTCGAATATTTTAATGACAGCATTCAGGACCCGCTATGGTCACTATGAATTTCTCGTGATGTCTTTTGGGCTGACGAACGCCCCAACAACTTTCATGCACTTGATGAAAAATGTATTCCATCCATATATTGATTCATTTGTCGTAGTATTTATTGATGATATCCTGGTGTACTCACGTAGCCAGGAGGAGCATGCACAACACTTGAGTGATATATTATAGAGGTTGAGGGAGGAGAAACTGTATGCTAAGTTCTCCAAGTGTGAGTTTTGTCTTAGTTCGGTGGAGTTATTAGGGCACGTGGTGTCCAGTGAGGGATTCAGGTAGATTCGAAGAAGATAGAGGCAGTTCAGAGTTGGCCCAGGCCATCTTCAGCTACTGAAATTTGGAGTTTTTTCGGCTTGGCCGGGTATTATCGTCGCTTTGTGGAGGGTTTCTCCTCTATAACGACGCCTATGACTAAATTGACCCAGAAAGTTGCTTCATTAAGGGGTCAGAGAGTTTGAAGAGCGCTTTCAGAAGCTCAAGAATGCCTTGACAACAACTCCAATTCTAGTATTACCTTTAGCTTCAGGTTCTTATACAGTGTATTTTGATGCTTCTCGGAACGTTATTGGGCGTGTCTTAATGTAGGATGGTAGAGTGATTGCTTATGCTTCGCACCAATTGAAGACACATGAGAAGAACTACCATGTTCATGATTTAGAGTTGGCAGCCATCGTTCATGCATTGAAGATTTGGAGGCATTATCTCTACGGTGTGTCTTGTGAGGTATATACGGATCATCGGAGTCTCCAGCACTTGTTCAAACAAAAATATCTAAATTTGAGACAGCGGAGATGGTTGGCGCAGCTAAAGGACTATGATATTACTATTCTGTATCATCCCGGGAAGGCCAATGTGGTGACCAATGCCTTGAGTAGAAAGGCGGTGAGTATGGGCAGCCTTGCATTCATTTATGTTGGTAAAAGACCTCTTGCAGTTGATGTTCAGGCTTTGGCCAACCAGTTCATGAGATTAGATGTTTCGAAGCCCATCCGGGTTCTAGCTTGTGTGGTTTCTCGGTCTTTCTTATATGATTTCGTCAGAGAGCGCCAGTATGATGATCCCCATTTTCTTGTACTTAAGGACACGATTCAGCACAGTGATTCTAGATATGCTACTATTGGGGATGATGGGGTGTTGAGGATGCAGGGTCGGATTTGTGTGCCTAATGTAGATAGGTGTTACGTGAGTTAATTCTTGAGGAGGCCCACAGTTTTTTGGTATTCCATTCATCTAGGTGCCGCAAAGATGTATCAGTACTTGAGACAACACTATTGGTGGAGAAGGATAAAGAAAGATATAGTGGGGTTTGTAGCTCGGTGTTTAAATTGTCAGCGGGTGAAGTACGAACATCAGAGACCAGGTGGATTACTTCGGAGACTTAAAATTTCTGAGTGGAAGTGGGAGCGTAGTACCATGACTTCGTAGTTGGATTTCTACGGACTTCAAGGAAGTTTGATTCTATTTGGGTGATTGTGGATCGGTTGACCAAGTCTGCGCATTCTATTCCAGTCGGTACTACTTATTCTTCGGAGTGGTTGGCTGAGATCTATATCCGCAAAATTGTACGCCTTCACGTTGTACTGGTGTCCTTCATTTTAGATCGGGGCTCGCACTTCACATCACAATTTTGGAGAGCAGTACAGTGAAAGTTAGGCACACACGTTCAGTTGAGTATAGAATTTCACCCTCAAAAGGACGGACAACCCGAGTGCACTATCAGATATTGGAAGATATGTTACGTGCTTCTGTTATAGATTTCGGGGGTTCTCAGGTTCAGTTTCAACTACTTGCAGAGTTTTCCTATAATAATAGCTACAAATTGAGCATTCAAATGGCTCTGTATGAGGCTTTGTATGGGAGACGATATCGATCTCCGGTAGGTTGGTTTGAGTCGGTTGAGGCTAGGCTATTGTGTACTAATTTAGTTCAGGATGCTTTGGAAAAGGTTAAATTGATTCAGGATCGACTTCACACGGCGCAGTCTACATAGAAGAGCTATGCTGACCAGAAGGTTCGCGATGTTGCTTGCATGACAGAAGAAAAGGTATTCCTCTGAGTTTCGCCTATAAAGGGTGTTATGATTTTAGGAATAAGGCAAGTTGAGTCCTCAGTATATTGGGCCTTTTGAAATAGTTAAATGGATTGGAGAGGTGGCTTATGAACTTGCTTTGCCACCTAGTCTACACGTAGTCTCAAGGATGAAAACTTAAGTTGAAAAAGTTGACCAGATGTTGACTTATGTGTAAACGACTCCAGAATAGAATTTTGATGATTCTAATAGCTCCTTATGGTGATTTTGGACTTATGAATGTGTCTGTAAAATTATTTGGAAGTTCGTAGTTGATTTTGGCTTGAAATGGTGAAATTAGAAAATGGAATATTTTGAAGTTTGACCAGGAGTTGACTTTATTGATATTGGGGTTGGAATCCAGTAATGAAAATTTTCATAGGCCCGTTAAGTCATTTATGACTTGTGTGCAAAATTTAAACTCAATCAAACATGATTTGATAGGTTTCGGCATCGAATGTACAAGTTGAAATTCGTTAGTTTTCATTAAGCATGAATTGGGGTGCGATTCGTATTTTTTATGTTATTTAATGTGATTTGAAGCCTCGACTAAGTTTGCATCATGTTTTAGGACTATTTGGTGTATTTAGTTGAGGTCCCAAGGTCCTCAGGTGAGTTTCGGATGGTTATCAGATCAAAATTTGGACTTAGAACAAACATGGAAATTTTTGCCTTCCGGTGAAATCGCACATGCGGAATTTAGTGGGAGCTTGTCTAAGCGCAGAAGCGGAATGGGGCTGCGTCGCAGGTGCGTGAAGACTTCCGCGTTTGTGAGCCCGTAGGTGCGAGCCAGGATCCGCAGATGCAGAGTGATAGAAGGGAAGTCAGAGTCGCAGAAGCGGAGCAGCGACCGCAGAAGTGAGTTTGAAGAAGCGGAATTTTGTCCGCAGATACGTGCTAAGCCGCAGAAGCAAAAGGGATCCTCGCATCTGCGAGAGCGCAGATGCGGCCAAGTGTGTCGCAGGTGCGAAATTGCTGGGATGTATACATTCCGAAGTGGTCCGAGATTTTTCTCATTTTTGGACATTTCAAACACGGTTTGGGGCGATTTTTCAGAGGGAATTCATGAGAAAACTTGAGGTAAGTCACTTGTGACTATTTTTAGTCGATAATTGAATTATCATCGAGTATTCCGTCTAGATTATTCAAGAAATTGGGTCTAGGGATTTCAAAATAGGAATTTAATATTTGGAGGTCGAGTTGATGTCGGAATTTGGTATGGTTGGACTCGTGGTTGAATGAGCGCTCATATTTTGTAACTATTGTCGGGTTCTGAGACGTGGGCCCACTATTGATTTTGGGTGAATTTTCATATTTAATTTGAAAATATTAGTATTTTTATAATGAATTGATTCCTATCATTTATGTTGATTGTATCGAATTAATTGTGACTAGATTCGAGGCGTCCGGGGGCCGATTCGTGAGACAAGGGCCTATTAAAATAGAAAATTTTCGCGGATTGTGGTAAGTAATAGTTCTAAATTGGGTTATGAGGGTATGAAACCCCGTATTATATGACATGGATTAGTTTTGAGGTGATGCACATGCTAGGTGATGGGAGTGTGGGCTTGCACCGTAGGATTTACGACTTGGTCAAATCCATGGAACCGAATAGTTGAAAAATCTATTGTTATCCGTATATTCTCTATTGTTAGAAATCATGTTTACACTATGTGTCGGCACTGTACGGAGTGATTGAGTATTCCGAGTTAAAGAAGTTATTTTATTATTTTATTATAACATCTACTAATATTTTAATATTGTATTACATGTCATAACCAATCAAAATTTGAAATTGAACTGAGGAGTGCAGTTACGAATTTTTAGTAGAACAATTTGTAATTTATTATGGTGGTATTAATTTGGATATTTCGAATTAAGCCCATAATAGGAAGCCTCGTTAATTAAATATTGTGGTTCCTGTTGTGCCTGAATAATTAGGAATTAAATGAAATTATATTTCTTGGTGGAAAAGGAAGACCCAACATGTTTAGGAAAATGTTTTAAACTCTAAAACCTGTGGCTATATAAAGGGTCTTCTTCCATAAGGAGGCTATGGTTTTTAGTATACGTTTTTCTTAGGGAAACCCGCCCACACAAGTTTTGCCAATTTCGGGTATTATTTGGGTCACACAGCAGAAGACTGGAACTGGAGGATGATCTCGTGGACAGTGTTTGCTCTCACTTGGAGGCTTTTTTCTCAATCGCAGTCACGCTTCAAGAGATAAGTATCAATTTTATGTTTCATTAAAATATGTGATTGTGTGTTGTCTATAGTACATGCAAGTGATTCTGGCTATTTGCTTCCGTTGTTTATACCTGTTTTACATCAGAGACGCACGGCGACGTTAACGTCAAGTTGGAGGTTTAGAGATATATCTTGGATCTAAATGTTTAAAGTTGAGCAATACTAAGTCGGAATACATGTTATGTAAATTAAGTGATGTAACTGATAGGCAGATGTGGGAGTGAAGATTGATATACAAGTCATCCCAAGGAGAGGAAGTTTCAAGTATCTTGTGTTAATAATCCAAGGAAATTGGAGATTGACGATGAAGTCACACATTATATTGGAGCGGGATAGATGAAATGAAGGCTCGCATCTTGTGTCTTGTGTAATAAAAATGTGCCGTCGAAACTTAAAATTAAGTAAGCTCTATAGAGTAGTTAATAGACCAGCTATGTTGTATATGGTAGAGTATTAACTAGTAGAACTCTCACGCTCAGTGAGCATAGCGAAAATGGGGATGCTGAGATGTGTGGGCATAATACGAGAGATATAATTAGGAATAAAGTTGTTCGAGACAAAATAGGAGTGGCCTCTATGGTGGACACGATGAGGGAAACGAGGAAGAGATAGTTCAGCCATGTGAAGAAGAGAAGCATAGATTCCCTAGTTAGTAAGGAGGTGTGAGAGGTTAGAAATGGTGGGTCTAATAAAGAGATGTAAAGGTAGGTTGAATAAATATTGGAGAGGTGATTAGATAGGACATGGCATATCTTCAGCTTACCGAGGATATGACCCTAGATAGAAGGATATAGATGTCGATGATTAAGGTAGAAGGTTAGTAGTTCGTTGAGTTTAGGATACTATATCTGTTCTTAATTTCCATATCAGTATTATTATTACTATTCTTGTATTATCTTATCATTCGATTTCTATTACTACATGTTGTTTCATTTGCTTCAGATATCTTATTTCGTTGTTATTTTGCTGTTATTATTGTTCTTGGCTTCTTCACTACCGTTTTAGTTTTTTCAAACTGGTCTGAAATGTTTTTCTTGAGTTGGGGATTTATCGAATATAGTCTTTTTATCGTCATAAAATAAAGGTAAAGTCTGTATACTATTTTCCTCAAATTTCATATGCGAAAATAAAATAAATACATATATTATTATTGTTGTTACTGCTAAATATATATTGATAGCCTTGTACATTATTGACAAAAGAAGTTTGCAAGTAGAGATTGAGTAAAATATTTACTCAAAATAAAATTTCACGAGTAAAGCCTAGAATTGTATGAAACAGACGAAGGAAAAAAGTAAAATGAATCTTGTAAATTGAAAGGCTAATATAGAAGGAACGTGTTTAGGTTTGCTGCCCAACACCTTTCATAAATAATCCGACAGCATAACGTGCCTAAGGTTTACTCGTGGCAGGACCTTATAATAGTGAAGCCCCAAAATATCATGGTTCATGCCAACTTTGGCCTTGTTATAAAAAAACTAAAGTACTTGAAAAATATTTCAAGCTAACTGAAATTTACTTACCGAACTGTAGCTTTTTTCAAGTAAAATTTATATCCAAAACCAACTTTAACTCTTAAGTATTTTTAAAACTTTAACTTCAATCTTTTTCCAACTTCAACCAAATTAATATTTGCCTAAACGCCACCAATTAATATCATGATCTCCAAAAATTTGTTACTCAACTCACCAGTGCATTTGGTAACTTCCCAAGTTGCATCACAAAAGGAAAATTGAAAGAAAGTGAGAAATATGAAGGGAAATTGGCACTATGTAACAATTTAGCCTATTAATTGGCTAAAATTAACATATTTTTTATTTATTTGCATTATGTAGCTAATAAATATATATCACAATTATATATGTGTATATCAAAATGTATATTATAATTTTATTTTCCTTCTTTGTGTATATCAAAATATATATCAAATATGAAATTATAAATATAGTTATCCGATTGTTGTCTTTATATTCAAGTGTATTTCAGAAAAGTAATCAAATTATTAAAGAATACGGATATATAGATAAGTGTTAAATAAGTAAGAAAATTCTATCTAAAAAGATTAATCAATCAATCTTTGATCAAATCTGAAGCCGAAGTCGAGCGAGCGACGACGACGGTGCGAGTCTTGCCCTCTTCTTAACTCTTTAAGAGCAATTTTATATATACCCATCAAAAGCCTTTTCTTCCTCCAATATGGGACAATATCCCTTTGCCAAGAGGGAAACTCAAATATTCCATTTTCCCTCCATTTCTCATTCACCCTCTTTAAGCTAAATCAAGCTTAAAAAACTCAACAGTTATAGCGAAGTGTTGTTATAGATAACATAACATGAAAATTGGTTCCGAAAAAGCTTGGCTTTTATAGAGAAGTATTTTTATATAGGGATGTTGTTATAAAGAGGTCTGATTGTACATTTTGGTATACATATTATTTGGTATGTTATATATTGTGATTACAAATAATTTAATTACTTTTCTGAAATACTTGAGTTTCCCTCTGTGGCAGAGGGACTGTCCCATATTGGATGAAGAAAAGGCTTTTGATGGTATATACAATTGCTCTTCTTATAGCTCTTAAAGAGTTAAGAAGAAGGCAAGCCTCGCGTCGTCGTCGTCGTCGTCGTTGCTCGCTCGGCTTCGGCTTCGGCTTCGGATTTTGTCAAAGATTGATTGATTAATCTTTTTGAACAAAAACTCTTTAATTATTTAATAAAATATTAGTTAAATTATCCAAATATCCAACCCGAACCAGATTCGTGCACGACCCGATTCTTTTTCTTCCCGAAATTTTATTTAAATTTTCCTCTCGTTTTTAAGTGACTGCTCTGAAGAGTTGTAAGCTTTCAGAAACAGTACTTCCATTGGCTATAAATTTTTTGGATTCCTCAGATTTTTCCTTACGAATTTTCTGAACTTCAAGACTTCATCTTCTTCTGCAAAAATCTATTCTAGTGCGATTTACAACCATTAAGTGGTTCGCAGTTCATCAGAGTTGTTGGTACAAATACACTGGTGAGTTAAATCGTTTTATCCTGGGAAGATAATATTTCAGCACCTCGGGTACTTGAGGGAAATAATTTCCTTAAAGACACATTGTGCCTTCAGTGGATTGTTTTCCAGAAATTATTTCGACATACTGGTTCTACTAACTTTCTGTTTTTGTTTCTATTTTATAAAGTTTGCTATTTTTATTGTTTATTGCAGTAATACAGATTGTCTAACAATCTTAAGAAAATTATTTATTGTATTATGTATTCTATTTGTGGAGATTAAAACTTGTGTGGTTTTCTACACCTTCTGAATTTTTCTATTCTGATTTGAAGATATACAATCTTCATCGGAGTATTGAAATTCATAAACGATTTGAAGAACATAAAAACTTCATCTTTTTTTGTGAAACAATATATAAAAACGTTGGTTTTTATTTATTAAACGTACTATTTATCGTTAATTACAGTATTATTTACTGTTCTGGTTTTTGCCATTAATTGAACTCTTCTGTTGTTGACAGTGAGAAATGAAAATTGATAACGAAAATTTTTCTGCGACTGTTGCGGCAACGACGATAGCCTCGTCAAGTCGAACTATTGTTCCACCGGCCGAGAAATCGGGAAAATTTTCTGGAGCCAACTTCAAAGGATGGAAGCAAAGGATGTTCTTCTGGCTTACCACACTTGGTATACAAAAATTCACCAGTGAAGAACCTCTAATTCCTGTTACGGACATGCCGGACAATGAAAAATTTATGATTGTTGAGGCGTGGAAACATGCAGATTTTCTTTACAAAGGCTATATCCTAAGTCCTTTGGAGGATGACTTGTAAAATGTCTACAGTGCTATGAATACTTCGAAAGAATTATGGGACTGAAGATGCATGCATGAAGAAGTTTGTGGTTGTCAAGTTTCTAGACTATAAAATGATAGACAACAAAACTGTTGGAACCCAAGTTCAAGAGTTTCAACTTATTTTTCACGACCTTATTACTGAAGGTATGGTCATGAATGAAGCATTTCAAGTGGCTGCAATAATTGAAAATTTTCCTCCCTCATGGAGAGATTTCAATTATCTTAATCACAAGCGCAAAGAAATGAAGTTGGAAGATCTTGTGATTCGTCTCAAGATTGAGGAAGACAACAAAACATCCTAGAAAAAATCTCGTGGAAATTCAACGATCATGGGAGCTAATATCTATGAGGAGACTGCTCCAAAAAGTAAGAAGAGGAAGAGGTCTTCTAGACAGAATAAGGAGCAGAACAAAAAGAAATTCAACGGCAATTGATGTCGCGCCCCTTTTTCTCGCAAAATCGGGTTTAGACATTGACAACTCTTTTAAGAGGAAGGGTTATTAAAAGAGAGAGTCGCCACCTAACGTATTAAGGTGTGTTTTACTAGTTTGCATCACCAAAGATCGGGTAAGGGCTCGAATTACCTCGAAGAAAAGGTGTTAGGCACTATTCAAGGTCCACAACGGTGGGTCCCGGCCGAATTCAAATCATGTGAATTAGTACAAGTGAAAGGAAGGAATTTGGACAAATGAAATAAACGATTTATTTAAAACATAAATGGGGGATCCTAAGTTTTTTGGCCTAAAGGATCACCCCGTGCAACATGAATAATACTTCGTAACTCCCTCAAGATGGGGTGTTACTCATATAATTCAGTGGGCACAGACTATCATCTTCTGCTATCCAATTATTATCTTTAAGTTATTTACCTAAAGCGCTCTAATCAATTCTAAGTCGTACCCTATGCGTGCACTACCTATCCCATGCCTATGGTCCAGGAGGCATTTGGACCTCTATTTCAGAGTGGTTCTAAACCTTAACTTAGGTTTCTCAAAAGGAGAAAACTATGTGACATGCAAAAACAGTTAGGACTTAACTAGGCGACATGCAAAAACAATTAGGACTTTCAAATAAAAATATGTGTGGGCTCAAATTGGCCTCCGCATCTAAACAGCAAATGCACGCAAACTAATTAGCATTAACAGGATTTATCAATTGCAAAATCCTATAGGCAGGATATCTATGTGATGAATAAACAATTTCCTAATGCGATTATTAGAACCTACAGAGTTTGCCTACTGATTTTAGCATAATACGATTAAGCCTACCAGCATGGTATCTAGGTGCTTTTATGCGATAGTAAACAGTGACTAGTCATATAAACAAGCCCGAAATTATTCGTTTTAATCCTATAGGCATGTTTTCTAGTGAGGATAACAACACATTAAACAGGCATAAGTAACAATTAAACAGATTTAGGCGGTCATTCTATAACTTGATCCGATTTTAGATCCTATAGGCATGATTTCAATAATCTGAACAGTTTTAAATCCTATTGATATGATTTTCTATAATCTAAACAGTCTTAAATCCTATAGACATGATTTCTATAATCTGAACGAAATAGTATGCAAGCAGAAATTCATACACATATTGGATCATACCATTTCTATAGGCATAGTTTGTAACAGAACATAATTGAACCAAACATTGAGCCTATGGGCATGGTTTCTATCACATAATGACTGAACACAATAAGACACCCGGAGGCATGATTTCTTATATTTAACATTCAACAACTTAGCATTAACCTTATAGGCAGGATTTCTACCCCACTTTATAACAAATATAAATAAGAACCATTTCCCATTTTACTAATACTCCAGAATTGTTATTAAAAATAATTATTACAAACCAGAATTTAATGAATGAATTACAAAATAAGTAAAACTATAGGGAGCCTACAACAAGCTTAAATACACCTGGACAGGCCAGGCCTTCAACTCAAAGTAGCTCCAAAAGCCCATGTTCAAAGATACACAATAACCAGTAGTGAATGATTTACCCATATTTCAAGGATAAGCATACAGAACCCAAATCTCTAGCGTGTCAGATTTCCCAAGGGCTTCAAGAACCCAGGGCAGTGCTCACACTAGACAAATTGATCAGAAATAGTACAAGGAAGACTAGGGACCAAATCCTAGTGTGTCAGAGTTCACAAGGGTCTCACATGAACCCTGAGCAGTGCTCACACTAGGTAGGCCAGAGGACAGAACCTAAATAGCTTTGGCTTTCAGCCGGTTAAGAATAAGATTCAGAAGTATCAGATAGTAAAGGAATAGGAGGGAGTAGAATGGATTAGGGAATTTACTTAAGGACATAATCACATATAGAACATGTACAAAATATCAAACATGTTTGAACCTAAGCATACTTAATCCAATTTTAGGAGTTAACAATCAATCACATGCTAGTAAGGCTAGTTCATTAGCAGATTCATAATAATAATAATAGAGATTTTAGATCATACTAAGTCACAGAAAGGAAACACATTGATAAGCAGTAGGTCAGGAACTGACTAAAACAGTTATTAGAAGCATCATAATATAGTAAGAACAGAACCAAACATGCCATATTATAACAGGTTCAACAAACAAACTTACAAATCTGTTAAGGCACACATCTATACATGGCTAACCAGTCTTTAGGGAAAGGTATGAAAGCATGCTTATAACAAACTTAACTCTAAAAGATGGTCCTCAATAACACCGAGTTAGGCAGATTTCATTAATCAATTCAAACTAAGTTCAACATGTCTTAACTATAAGTAATAGCATTTAGGATAACATGGTCTAATAGCAGTAACACATTGAGCAAATAATCATAATAAAATGGCATAGGATTCAATAACTCACCAGTTAAGATAAAACAGGGAAGAAAGGAATCCAACAGTATAGAAAATATCACCAAACGGGAGCAAAAACTTGAAGATTTCTGGCCTTGGCTTTCAGCCGGCCAGGAATCAATACACAGAATAAGATTGCTCAAGAGAGTAAGAGTACACAACTTTTGTTTAGAGTAGTGAAAAGGTTTTCGAACTCTGAATCTCTTTTTTTTCCAAAGGGGAGTGGTGAGGGGTTTAAATAGTGCCAAGATTAGAGCATAGAAAATAGTTAATTTAAATACTAAAGGCAAGTACCTAAATCAGTAAAATTGAACCCAAAATTTTAGGTGAAGATACACAAAGTCAGTAGAAAATAAGGTAAAGAATCACATAAGGCATATAACGAATATACACAAGAGATTATTTATAAAAAGGAATATTGAATCGAACCAGATTTGGCTCAAGTAAAAGGGTTTGAAACCCTAATTTAGGTAAATCCAAAAATCAGCAGAAAATAATGGCAAAGAATCATGTATTAGCATAAGAAATGAATGTAGACAGGGGTTATCCAAAAGAAACATAGGATTGAACCAGTTTTAGTTCAAGTAAAAGGGTCTGAAACCCTAAATTTAGGTAAACCACAAAATCGGCAGAAAATAAAGGCAAGAATCACATATTAGCATAAAAATAAACATAGATAGGAGATTATTCAAAAGGAAACCTAAAATCAAATCAGATTTGGTTCAAGTAAAAGGGTCTGAAACCCTAAATTTAGGTAAGTGAAGGGAATCGACAAAAATAAGCAGATTCACAAGTAATAGAGTGAACATAGACGGAAAAATGCTAAAAATTAGAGTTTAAACCAGTTTAGGTTCGAATCAAAGAGAATCTGGAACCTTAACCTTCAGGGTTTAGTGTGAATCAGCGAGATATGAGAGACAATAACGCGTTTGGACTCAAGGTTGTCCAGATTCAAGAGGAAAACATAGATTTGGACAGAATCAAAGTGGGGTACTTGCCATATTTAGGAAAGTAATTAAGTTACTTCGTAACATAGCACCAGATAAGAGAAAATACCGAAATGGTAAGGGAATAGGGAAAGAATCCCATTAGGAACGGGATTTAGGGAGATTTGAGTGAGGCGGAGGAATTAGGGTTAATCAGAGGAGGGGAAATAAGGGCGACAGATTTGGGAAATGAAGGTTAGGCTTTAGGGTGTGGAGATATGAGGAAAGAGGGTGATTGTTTATGAGCCGTTGATCATTTCTGATTAACGACTGGGATTTAAGCGGACTGGGTCGGATCTTAATAAAATGGGTAAGGGTATGGGATTAGGTATTGGGCTTGGGTGAACTGGGTTGGTTTGGGTAGTATTAGGTCCGAAATCAATTAAAATTGGAGCCAGATTTTAAATACTCAAATTTAACCAATAAATAATTTGTAAAAAATAAACGATAAATAACAAAATATCATTTGGGCATAAAAATAAATAAAAACAATTATTTAATATTATAAAAATATAAAAAGGTTATTTTTTACATAAATAAAGTAATTATAAGTACATACATGCTATTATTGCAAAATGTGCAATTTTAGACTTTAAAATGCAAATGTAATCATAAAAAATGTACTAAAAATATTTAAAATCTAATATGGATGTAAATGATGAGTTTAGATGATAAAATCATCATAAAAATAATTTTTAAGGTAATTAATGGGTATATATATAATAAAAACACAGAAATAAATTGATTTAAAGACTTCAAAAATTATAGAAAATTAGGAAAAATGCTTGTTCATGCTTGTAAATCAAATGATGATGCATGTTCACTATTTTGAAAGTGTGTGTATATATATATAGATATATATATCAGGGAAAAATTGGGTATCAACAACTGCCCTTCTTTATCCGGGAAGAATGAAAGAGTTGTCGGGTAAAGAAATAATGTCTGATTTTGACCGAATGGTGTGATTTGAAAAACATAGCCGAACTATGGTCTCTGAGATACCTACATATCCCTGGTTCTACAAGAATTAGGCAATATGTAGTTCTGGATCTGACGATGGAATAAACTGATGGAACTGTTGTAAGAACGAACTGAATATTCTGGATACGACATATTGAGAATGGTTACGGATATTTGAGAGGGTATCAGATGAGAATCGGTAATGGACGGTGATCTGTTGCGTTTGAAATAATTGAAGGATATGAACGATGAATGAAAACTGGAGAGAAGATTGCTCCCGTTATGAGAACGGTTACTTCCCGGATTACTTGCAAACTCAAAATACAATGCATGCATATAGATTATTGCATAAATTTAAACATGATGCAAATTCCCTTTGGACCATGGGGATCGTCTTTGGACGGTGAGGATGAAGTCCTTAGACCATGATGTCCCGGGCCATGAATCATGCGGTAAAGGATTCACAGGCCATGAAATGATGTTCTCGGGCTATGAAGATGATGCCTTTGAAACATGATGCCTTTGAATAACGATGTACAAAATTAAGAGATCCTCAGGACATGGCATGGTGTCCTCCGTCTATGAGGATGATACCTTTGGACTATGACGCCTTCGGACAAATTGGCTATATATCAGTCCATGATATGCGAAGACATGATGCTTGAGATAAAACAAGACAGAGCTTAGTCTTCTGTAGAGTTGGGATTAGAGATTAGTCCCTGAGAGAAGAGAACAATGCAAGGTTTGGAGCAGAGCAACAATTGTGGTTATGGAAGGAGAGATAATGCTTAGTCTCGTGCAATAGAAAGACAATGCGTAGCCTTATGTAGTTGAGGAGGCAGGGCTTAGCCTCACGCAATTGATACAATTCTTAGTCTCATGCAATATGAAGGCAATGTTTGGCCTTATGCAGTTAAGGAGGCAGAGCTTAGCCTCGTGCAAGATAGAGACAATGCTTAGTCTCATGCAGGGAAGGAAATGCTTAGCCTTACTCAATTGAGGAGGCAGTGCTTAGCCTCGTGCAAGATGGAGACAGTGCTTAGTCTCATGCAGGGGAAGGCAATGCTTAGCCTTATGCAGTTGAGGAGGCAGGGCTTAGCCTCATGCAAGATGGAGACAGTGCTTAGTCTCATGCAGGGGAAGGAAATGCTTATACTTATGCAATTGAGGAGGCAGGGCTTAGCCTCATGCAATATGGAGACAGTGCTTAGTCTCATGTAGGGGAAGGCAATGCTTAGCCTTATGCAATTGAGGAGGCAGGTCTTAGCCTCATGCAAGATGGAGAAAATGCTTAGTCTCATGCAATGTGAAGGCAGAGCTTAGACTTATGCAGTTAAAGAGGCAAGGCTTAGCCTCATGCAATATTTGAGACAATGCTTAGTCTCATGCAATGGGAAGGCAATGCTTAGCCTTATGCAATTAAGAAGGCAGGGCTTAGCCTCATGCAAGATGGAGACAATGCTTAGTATCGTGCAGTGAATAAATAGTAAGTGATATTATAGTATTTCTTAGTTGTGGATGAGTTCGGTAGCTTTGTTGTTGGGAAGACAGTGATTCAAAGGTGAGCACGTACTGGAAACTATCTCGTGTTCCTATATTTAAAGAAAAATCGTGAGTTTTGCGGGGGAGGATGGTTCGTGCCTTTGTCTGCTTTCTTTGCTCCGCTCCGCATTGGAATCTTGTTCGAGTTACCATGGGTAGCATCCGGCTAAAAATAAAGTTATCAAAAAATATTCATGCATAGTTATTCAAAACACAATATGCAATTTTAAAAATTGATTAGATGAACCAGTAATTGCGACATTGTTAGAGACATTGCGACCTTCTTGCCATAAACTTTTGAGGGTCCTCCTCAAAATTCTGCCCTAGTTATCTAGAAGAATCTCTGACTATTCCGCATACGGTGCCATTGTCTGAACTTGCTTCGGAAGTTTTAGGGTCCTCCTCAAAATTCTGCCCCAGTTTCCGATTATGGGGGAAATGGAAATATTATTTTATTGTGACCAAACCCACAGGGCTGCCTACGTATCCCCTCTTAAACCGGAATCAGGTCAAGTGTATTTCAATAATTGTCGATCAAAATGTGTATATTTGGTAGTGGGAAATCATCTTTCAATAATTGTCGCTCTGTTTAAATACTGATAGTCGACACAGCCCTGACTTTCCCGTGTTTCTTCGGAACCGGCACAATGTTGGCAACCCAAGTTGGATATTCAACTACCATGTGGACCTTAGCTTTGATCAGCTTGGTGAATTCTTCCTTGATTTTTAGACTCATGTATGGTTTGAACTTCTTGAGTTTCTGCTTTACTAGTGGACACATTGGATTGGTAGGTATCTAGTGAGCCACTATGGATGTTCTCAACCCGGTCATATCGTCATATGACCACGCGAAAATATCCTCATACTCTCTCAGGAAACGAGTGTACTCTTCCTTCTCTGATGGTGACAAGTGAATGCTTATGCGAGTTTCTTTGACTGTTTCAGAATCTCCCAAGTTGACTATCTCGGTTTCATCCAGATTGGACTTAGGCTTGTTCTCAAAATTCTCAACTTCTCAGATAATTTCCTCAGGTATCACATCTTCTTCTTCTATCTCTTCCGAGTCACTATCCTGATGTTGCGTTGTCTCATTTCATGTCACAGTCATTGGTTCATCAAGATAAAAAATAGTAATGCTATAGAGAGAAAGATAGTAATAATAAAACATCAAGCCATTGATAAATATTAAAACGTCAAACAAAGCAATTTTTAATGACTTCAAACAACATTTTCCAAAACGAAATATTGAAAGGAAAAAAAATGTTTTTAAACAAAAATGCTCAAGAGGAATTGTTTTCAAAATAAATGACACTAGCAGCCATGTTATCCAGGGACTCGTCGGGCCCTGGATAGTGTGGCAGTCCAGTTCCTGAGAACAACTCCCTTCTCAACTGTCTGGATGATGAGGCCTTATTCCTCCTCATCAACTATTACACTGCAATCCATGTCTTCTTCTTCTAGAAATAAATTCCTCAGACTAGCTAGCACCTCGTCCTCTTCGGATCCCCACATCATATCAGCTTGGTGGAAAGATTTGTTCAGGTGCGGTATTGTCTACTCAAGAGGGTATTAAGGAACACGCCATGGTGGCGACCAGTTCTGATACTCATGCCAGGTAATTGATATCCCAGTCCAAAGGTCGTGCCATGACATTTTAACTGTATTGGCTTGGCAGTACCTTGGAGATTCTTCCCGAGCCCTTTACTGATTTCATACCCTGCAGATGCTAGTATGCTTTCTATTTTGCTGCTCCACCACTTGTCTTTCTCAATCGCATTGATGCGCTCGATGCGATGATAAGTCTCTCCACCTAATTTCCTTCTATTTTCCACGACCAGAACAGTTTGGTTGGTACAAATGGGATTACTCTCGTCTCCATGAATGATCACCTTTTGATGATTCCATTTGAACTTTACAGCCTGGTGCAAATTAGAAGCCACAACCCTAATGGCATGTATCCAAGGTTATCCCAATAATAAGTTGTACGAGGCGGATATGTCGAGTACTTGGAATTCGATATCAAACCAAATCGGTCTCATTTGTAAGCAAATACTGGTTTCCCCGATCGTGGCCCTTTGAGACCCATCGATTGCCTTCACATTCATAGTTCCTGCTCGTATTTCATGAAAAACTTTACCCAATCTCTTCAAAGTACAATGGAAAAATGTTGAGACTGGAACCTCCATCTATCAAAACCCTGGCAATGAATTTGTCTTTGCACTGTACTGTGATGTGCAACGCCCTGTTGTGGCTCCACCCTTCCGGCGGCAGTTCATCTTTATGGAAAGTGATTTTATGGCTCTCCAGTTCTTGTCCTACCATGTTGGCCATCTCCCCACTGGCGATATTTTTAGGCACGTAAGCTTCATTCAATACCTTCATCCAGGCATTCCTATGTGCTTCAGAATTCTGCAGTAATGATAGAATGGATATCTGAGTAGGAGTTTTTGTTCAGATGGTCTGTTACAGAATATTCTCTCGCTTGCTCCTTCCTCCAGAGATCATCTGGGCCGGTCTCAATGATAGGATTCTTGGAAGCATCTTCCTTACTTGTTCCTCCTAAATTCTCGGGTGTATAAACTCTACCAGTCCTGGTCATCCCTTCTACTGCACCAGATTCTTCCATTTTTGCTTTTTCTTTCCTCCTGGCTTCTGCAACATAGTCCTAGTGTACGGCATTGGACTTAAAGGATGGTGTGGATTCTACCATCACAGTGAAGGGTGTTGTCACTTCTACTTCAAATGGAGCAGGTGTAGTTGTAGGTGTTGTTACTTCCACCTCGAACGGGGTTGGTACGACTACTTCAACTTCGACTGGTGGCTGTATCTGTACCACAATAGGAATGAGCGTGACCGCAGGTTTCTTTGGGTCATCTCATTCTTGAATAAGCCTAATTGACCCTTCCGGGTCCCATTCTTCGTCAGTCTCTATCACATTCACACCCTAGCCCCTGTGATCTAGGAGGGGACTGTTGCAGACGTTAGGTGTAGCCTCATTTCCTTGTATGACCTTGGTATCAATTAATGTATGTATCTTGTCTTTCATAGTGCGGCATTCATCGATGGTGTAACCTTTCATGCCGGAGTGGTAGGCACATGTTTTATCTGGATTGACCCATTGAGAAGAGTTTTCTATGGCAACATCGGGAATATGGGTGACATATCCAACAACTTTCAGTTTTCCGTATAATTGATCGATAGGTTCACCAATAGGGGTGTATTGTCTGAGTGTCCTATGGTCGAAATTTGTTCTGGATTTATGTTAGTTTTGGCGAGCTGGCGGTGAGTGATAATATGTTGGCTGGGTGTTATAAGTGTGGTAGGCAGTGGCGGGTTGTGGATATCTTGGAGGTGAAGGCTGATATGTGGGTGGAGGTGTTTGGTATGTAAGAGGAGATTTTGGACCTTGGGCTACCATCAAGGCCCCTACTTCTTTCCTTTTGGATATGCCCCCTGACTGCAAAGCTTTATTCACAACCTGTAATGCCTCAAAACTAGTTACCATTCCGCTCTTGATCCCTTCTTCAATCCTTTCCCCCAACTTGATGATGTCAGAGAATTTTTGATTCTCTATAACCATTAACCTTTCGTAGTATTGTGGATCCTGAGCCCGGACGAAGAACTTGTTCATCTGCTCTTCTTCCAATGTTGGCATCACTTTCGTAGCTTCCGATCTCCACCGAGTAGCATACTTGCGGAAAGTCTATGTTGGCTTCTTCTTGAGATTCTGTATGTAGAAGATGTCTGGTGAATTCTCCGTATTAAACCTGAACCGATCCATGAAATCTGATTTCATGCTTACCCAGCTAACCCACTTCTTGGGATTTTGGCTGATATACCAAGATAAGGCGTCTCTAGTGAGGCTCCTTGTGAACAGTTTCATGTGAATCCTTTCATCCTTTCCAAACTCTACGAGTTTGTCAAAGTATGTCCTTAGATGCACCTTTGGGTCAATTGTTCCGTCAAACATCTCAAACTTGAGAGTTTTGTAACCCTCCAACAGTTCTACGTCCGACTGAATATACAGATCTTCATAGTTCAAACCCTTAATGCCTTTACCCCCTTCGACACCCTGGACTTGACTTGTGATCTTCTTAAGTTCCTCTACCATATTCTTGATGAGCAGGTTTATACGGGGTTTGTTGAGTGGGGTGGGGTAGAGTTTCTACGTATATGGGGTTACATTGGTGGATACCAGGGATTTGGGTGTAGTGGTGATCATTGGTTGAATTTTGCGGATCGGGGGTAGGTCGTGGTGTATTTTGAGGAGTATGGTAGGTAGTAGTTTGTGGATCCTGAGTTGGGTGATGTTGGTGTTGAGGAAGAGTTGATACTGGTGGAGGATTATGATTTTGAGGAGGCGTGGCATATTGGTGACGTGCGGGAGGATTTTGTGGATGTTGGTTTGGTGTGTTTTGAGGAGGTGTTGGGTTTTGGGTGTTCTGTTGGTTAATATCTAAGACGTTTAAGGTGAGGGAGAGGTTTTCCAAGTTGCGGACCTACTCAAGTTCCCCTTGTAATTCCAGTGTTTTCTACTCCAATCGTAGAACCAAATCATTTTGTGCCGGAGTACTCCGACCATCTGAAGTTTCAACATTTTCCGCATGCGCAGCGTTATCTTTCCCTATACCACTCATGTCATCCATCTTAGCATTTCCCTTACTTTTAGGATCACTTGGAGGAGGAGGAGGTGGAGGGCCTCTGGATCTGGTATGATACACTGATGATGCCAGTGTGCACGAACCGATCTTAGGGGATGGGAATAATCAAAACAAAGAAAAACAAAAAGATAAACAAGTCACTAGGGGATTTTGGAAGGATATTTGTAGTATTTAAACATATATTGCGGAATTATAAATTAGCTTCCTAATTTGGGGACCTCGTTGTGCCCGAGGTAGGCCTAGTGACACGTAGATTTGGAGAAACTTAATGCCGATAATTGCCTCATTTCATTAATGTAATAAATAGATCAAACCTCTAAAATGACAATAATTAAAAAAGTTGCTAGTGGTATTTACAATCAATTTCTAAAACGACTCTAGAAAAGCAAGTAAACAATAATTCTAATCTACTTGATCCCGGAGGGACCTTCTCCATGATTGTCCTTCTTGGCCCCATCGATCATATTGCCCAGGTCGCGCATGTCCAGCAGCAGATACGCCCTTGGTAGGTGTCCTCCTTCGTTGCCCTCTGCATTCTGACAATCCACTATCCTTTTCCTCATCTTCCCTTCAAGTTCCATAAGACCCTGCTCTAAGTACTCCAACCTCTCTGTTGATTTTGTGGCAATTTCTCTCCATTCATTGATTGATTCCATGTCTACCTTGTATTGTTCCAAATTTTTGTCCTCAGACTCAAGGATTCCCTTGCACAACCTTTTGTATTTTACATGTGCTTTAGCAGCGTCATCTATGACCATGTTTCCTCAATAGATCCCTGGATCAGCTTCTTCAGCTATGTCATCATCCAACCATGATAGGTAGAAATACACATGATCGGCGTGGTACCGATCTGGTTCGATGGTATTCTTCTCCACAATAATCTTCAGATGCCACATGTGTTGGGCCTCACACTTGAATGGAATGGCATCATCCTGAAAGTCTTCTTTGTAATGAACCATCTTTGAGACTCGTGTATGACTTGTTTTCTCCCAGCCTGTCTCATGACCCTGATAGGAGCATAAGGATAGATACCCTTCAACCCGATCATCACTAAGTGAGGAACATCCCTAGACCTGATGATGAACTCGCTAGTAAGGAACCACTCGAACATCCAATGGACCTTGTCACCAATCAAATTTCTAAAGAAGTGTACTCAACCCACTTCGTTTTCCAGTTGTGCAAACCTATCTGGGATGAAAGCCATTCTTTTTGGATGGTGAAAATCTATATGGTCATTCCATGGTCGTCGCAGAAATTCCTGACGGTACTGTCCTCTTTGAAGATTCTCCAACAACCATATTTGCAGTAACAAATTACAACCCTCAAAATTTCTGAATCCCTTCCTAGCGATCCAAGGCTCGGTATATCTCTGCCACGATCATTGGGACAATAATGTAAGTCTGTCCCTCAATCCCTTCCATTAAGGTCTTGGTAATCATATCAAAACGAGTGTGAATCCTATCTCCTTGAATTGGAAATACTATCATACCCAGAAAACAGATAATGAACACAAAAACCCGACGATGAGTCCAGCCAAGGGAAAGGATAGCAAACCCATCATGACAGATACGGTAGGATGTGTTGTGCACATAACGCTCGTAAAAGAAGTCGAAAGGTATGTAGGACTTCTTCAAGAAGACTAACTCGTCATTCTTTCAAAGACCCATCATTTTCAGAAACCCTCTAGAAGTACGATTTTCGGGTACCAACAGACCAGGGATATCCCAGGGTAGCCCAGCAAAACCTCCTATTTTCTCAAGAAGGGGAGTCATCTCTATATTACCAAAACGGAAAATAACCCTCTTTTCATCCCAGAACATAGTAACGGCCTCGATTAGTACATTGTTTGGCTGAATGTCCAGCAAAGACGATAGATATTTGAGAATTCTTTCACATAGTTTTTGTCGCTTGGCGAGATATTTTCCCACCAGTATAGCAACAGAGGTGAGATACTTCGGACCATGCCGAACCTGGGGATTGCGTGCCTCATTTCTTCAAAACAAATAAAGTGTAACGATCCGACTGGTCATTTTGCATTATCGGACCCCGTTCCCCCAAATGAAACTTCCCATAGCGGCATTTTATGATTTATGACTTGCGGGGACTGGTGGTCCGGGTTTCGGAGGTGTTTTGAGTGCAATAGGAACAACTAGTTCCTTAAGGTTGGCCTTTAAGACCAAGTTTGACTTCGGTCAATATTTTTGGTAAACGACCCCGGAATCAAGTTTTGTCGGTTCTACAGCTTCGTGTGATGATTTCAGACTTAGGCGTATGTTCGGATTGGGCTTCTGATGACCCAGGGGCATTTCGGTGCCCAATATTGAAATAAGAAGTTCCTTAAGTCCATATTTTAGTTTGGGACGTGTTTTTGTGTTTTCGAGGTTCGAACGGAATTTCGAGACCGGGAATAGTTCCTTCAGGTTAATTATGACCTGCCTGCAAAATTTGAGGTCATTCCGAGTAGTATAGACCCGTTCGGCGCAATGGAATGAAATCTAGAATTCTTAAAGTTCTTAAGTTTGAATTCAAGGGGTTTGGAGGGTGATTTTGAGTTTTAGCGATGTTTTGAGTGTTCCTTAAGCTTGAGCGAGTCCGTTATATGATTTGGGAATTGTTGGTATAATTTATCAGGGGCTCGGGTGGACCCAGGGGCCTCCCGGACCTCGCACGGGGCCAAAAACCAGCAAAATCCAAAGCTGGTGTAGCTGCTTCTGGTGTGACCGCACATGCGGTCGCCTAGTCGCAGGTGCGAGACCGCCCCTGCGGTCCCATCAACACAGGTGCGGAAAACTCATGGACCCCTCTACTTACGCAGGTGCAGACTTGTGCCCTCTGGTGCGGAAATCCTTCGCAGGTGCGTGTCCGCTGGTGCGGACTTTCCCTCGCAGGTGCGACCCCAGCTTCCAGGCCTAACCTCCGCAGGTGCGGGCGGTCCCAAAGTCGCAGGTGCAAAAATCCTTGTAAGACAGATCTATTTAATGTCCAAAAACATGGGTTTCTTCACATAATTTCACCCCCTAACCTCCATTGTTGAGCCCAAGAGCTTGAGAAACAGTTTTTCAACCAATTCCTCCAAGAGGTAAGTAATTCCACTCCCTTTTACCAATTAAATTCATGAATTGTCAAGAAAATTCTCTACTAATTCCTAGAAAAAAATCTAAGTTTTGGGTAGTAATTGGGATTTTAGAAAATTTGGAGATTTATCCATTTAAGGCTATGAATTCTTGTATAAATCATATAATTTTGATCCTTAGGCTTCGGGTGAGTGATCCCTTCGAGAATTTTCGAAATTCGAGCATGTGGTCCCGGGGTTGGATTTTTAGAATTCCTCAAGAATGTCAAAATTTGGGTAGACTAGAATGATTTCCCTACTTTGAGCATGCATTGATGTTATTGAACTATATTTGGCTAGTTGCGAGCCATCGAGGGTAGATTTCGGAGATTCGGGTGCATCCTTGGTCCGAGGGGTGGTTTCGTCGCGAGATGAGTCTCCTTTCCAACCTTGTAAGGGGGAAATGTCCCCATAGGTTCCTTGTTTGCTATGTATACATGTTGTGGGGGCACGTACGTACCAAGTGACGAGAGTCCGTACGTGGAAACTATATTGCTATGTCGGGTAGCTTTAGGACTCACGAGCATGCCACTATGTGCCTTATTTGTTCCCTTTTATGTGATAAGAGTTGAAAGTATTGTTGAGTTGTTATGGAAACATGAAGCATTTTGATTTGGATCCCAGTTGTCTATTCGTGGTATTGACACAGTCCTGTTGAGTTCACTAGTGATTTGGTACACATATGTACTTATATATATATATATATATATACACATACACTTGATATCGAGTCAGCACACGAGTCGCAGGGATGATGTGCGACCGTGGGATAGCTTATTATTCTTATTATTATCGAGTCAGCACACGAGTCGCAGGGATGATGCGCGATTGTGGGAAAGATTATTATTATTGAGTCAGCACACGAGTCGCAGGGGATGATGCGCGATCGTGGGATAGCTTATTATTACATCGAGTCAGCACGCGAATCGCAGGTATGATTCGCGATCGTGGGATAGCTTTATGACCCCAGTCCCTATAGCCACCTTTATGACTCCGGCCGGTTGTCTTGTCCTGGTATGTGTATGTCCACTTGAGTTTGAGTTACTTAATAAAAATTGGAGTGTCAGGCATTGGTTAAGAGAAGATTTTTGGTACCTTGTTGTCCCTTTTCAGTTATTATCTGGTTTTCATTTTTTTCTATATACTTGTTGCATACTGTTTTTCCATGCCTATTGTTTTAGTCATATTTCGTCATATATATTATATTGCTGGACCTTAGTGAGTATCTAGTCGACCTCTCGTCACTACTCCTTCGAGTTTGGGCGGGATACTCGCTGGGTACATATTTATTATGTACTCATGTTGCACTTGTTCTTTTTTTCTGTACTTGACTGTACAGGTCAGGAGGCTTGTATATCTGATTATCATGTTAATAAATGTCTAAAACTGGTAAAAGTTGGAATAACCAATCATACGGGAAGGGTAACACTTAGAATAATTTATGTTGGCTTGCCTAACCCTGTTGTTGGGAGCCATCACGACCCGCGGGAAATTGGGTTAAAGTTAGCCCTCTCCCCTTCAGGATTTGACTGTTTACACTTTAATGATAAACATATCGGCACGTTTTCTCCAAATAATGCACATATCATGATTGTTCCCCCTGGGATTATGGAAATCCCGATAGGCTTTGGACAAGGCTTGCCTTAGAGAGTTATTATGTGGACAACATGCTAACCCCTACTTGGTTCAGACATGATGCATGCACAGTTAACATCAGAGTGGGGTTTTCTATAAAAGTCTAGAACGTTACCCTCAAGTGGACAAACTTGAGAGGGAAATTCACGGAACCATCGACCGCACCGCTGATCGACTAGTTTTACTGCAAATAATCCTTCCAAATTTAAAAAGGGTAATATAGTAAGAGCGCGGACACTCATCAAGTGCCGCTATGGTATTAATTGCGCACGAGTGGAATATGACGTCGAGCATGTAATTATGCAAAAATAAAACAACACCTTGTCAAGTATTTTGCATGATGAAAGTGATAAATGCGGTATTTAATAAATGTAAATACAGGAAAGAAAGAAAAACAAGGAGAGAGATAGTTGGTATAATGGAAAAATTATAATAAAGAGGTAAAAGGTCTAGGGATGAAATACATAAAGATTGAAGCCAGCGAATATGATTTGCATATTGTAACAAGATTAAACGAAGAGTTGCATGTAAATTCATGTAAAAGGGAAAATAGGGAAGGGATGTGCATGTAGCAAATAAATGGTGAATAAAATAATAAAGACACGTTTATCAAGGGAGAATAATTCACATAGACCAAGTTCATTATGGTAAGAGCCTAAGGAAATCCCCAGCGGAGTCGCCATGCTGTCGTGCCCCTTTTTCTCGTGAAATTGAGTTTTGACATTGACAACTCTTTTAAGAGGAAGGGTTATTAAACCTAACAGATTAAGGTGCGTTAGGGCACCTATTTGCAAATGACTCGGGTTTACTAGTTTGCGTCATCAAAGATCGGGTAAGGGCTCAAATTACCTCGAGAAAAAGGTGTTAGGCACTTCTCGAGGTCCACAACGGTGGGTCCCGGCTGAACTCAAATATGTGAATTAGTCTAAGGGAAAGGAAGAAATTTGGACAAATGAAATAAATGATTTATTTAAAACAGAAATAGGGGGTCATAAGTTTTTTAGCCTAAAGGATCGCCCCGTGAAACATAAATAATACTTCATAACTCCCTCAAGACGGGGTGTTACTCATATTATTCAACGGGCACAGACTATCATCTCCTACTACCCAATTACTATCTTTAAGTTATTTACCTAAAGTGCTCTAACCAATTCTAAGTCGTACCATATGCGTGCACTACCCGTCCCATGCCTATGGTTCAGGAGGCATTTGGACCTCTATTTCAGGGTGGTTCTAGACCTTAACTTAGGTTGCTCAAAAGGAGAAAACTAGATGACATACAAAAACAGTTAGGACTTTCAAATAGAAACATGTATGGGCTCAAATTGGCCTCCGCATCTAAACAGCAAATGCATGCAAACTAATTAGCATCAACATGCTTTATTAATTGCAAAATCCTATAGGAAGAATATCTATGTGATGAAAAACCAATTTCTTAATGCGATTATTAGAAGCTACAGAGTTTGCCTACTGATTTTAGCATAATACGATTAAGCCTACCATCATGGTATCTAGGTATTTTTATGCGATAGTAAACAATGACTAGTCACAGAAACAAGCCCGAAATTATTCGTTTTAATCCTATAGGAATCTTTTCTAGTGACGATAATAGCACAGTAACCAGACATAAATAAGAATTAAACAGATTTAGGCGGGCATTCTATAACTTGATCCGGTTTTAGACCCTATAGGCATGATTTCTATAATCTGAAAAGTTTTAAATCCTATGGACATGATTTTCTATAATATGAACAGTTTTAAATCCTATAGACATGATTTCTATAATCTGAACGAAACAATAGGCAAGCAGGAATTCATACACATATTAGATCATACAATTTCTAAAGGCATGGTCTGTAACAGAACATAATTGAACCAAACATTGAGCCTATGGACATGGTTGCTAGCACATAATGATTGAACACAATAAGACACATGGAAGCATGATTTCTAACATATAACAATCAATATAGCATTAACCCTATAGGCAGGATTTCTACCCCACTTTATAGAAAATATAAATAAGAACCCTTTCCCATTTTACTAATACCCCGGAATTGTTATTACAAATAATTATTACAGACCATAATTTAATGAATGAATTACAAAATAAGTAAAACTATAGGGAGCCTACAGCAGGCCTAAATATACCTGGACAGGCCAGAACTTTAACTCATAGTAGCTCCAAAAGCTCATGTTCAGAGATACACAATAACCAGTAATGAATGATTCACCCATATTTCAAGGATAAGCATACAAAACCCAAATCTCTAGTGTGTCAGAGCTCCCAAGGGTTTCAAGAACCCAGGGCAGTGCTCACACTAGACAAAATCGAAAATAGTACAAGGAAGACTAGGGACCAAATCCGAGTGTGTCAGAGTTCACAAGGGTCTCACATGAACCCTGAGCAGTGCTCACACTGGGGAGGCCAGAGGACAGAACCTAAATAGCTTTGGCTTTCAGCCAACTAAGAATGAGGATTCAGAAGGATCATATGGTAAAAGAATAGGAGGGAGTAGAATGGATTAGGGAATTCACTTAAGGACATAATCACATTTAGAACAAGTACAAAATAGAAAACATGTTTGAACCTACGCATACTTAATCTAGTTTTAGGAATTAACAATCAGTCACATGCTAGTAAGGCTAGTTCATAAGCAGATTCATAATGATAATAGATATTTTAGATCAGACTAAGTCACATAAAGGAAACACATTGATTAGCAGTAGGCCAGGAATTGATTAAGACAGTTATTAGAAGCATCATAATGTAGTAAGAACAGAACCAAACGGGCCATATTATAACAGGTTCAACAAAAAAACTTATAAATCTGTTAAGGCACACATCTATACATGACTAACCAGTCTTTAAGGAAAGGTATGAAAGCATTCTTATACCAAACTTAACTCTAAAAGATGGTCCTCAAAAACATAGAATTAGGCAGATTTCATTTATCAATTCAAACTAAATTTAACATGTCTTAACTACAAGTAATAGCATTTAGGATAACATGGTCTAATAGCAGTAACATATTGAGAAAATAATCATAATGAAATGGCGGAGGATTAAATAACTCACCAGTTAAGATGAAACAGGGAAGAAAGGAATCCAACAGTATTGGAAATATCACCAAACGGAAGCAAAAACTTGAAGATTTCTGGCTCTGGCTTTTAGCCGGCCAGGAATCAAAACACATAATAAGATTGCTCAAGAGAGTAAGAGTACACAACTTTTTTTAGAGTAGTGAAATTTTTTTCGAACTCTGAATATCTTTTGTTTCAAAGGGGAGTGGGGAGGGGTTTAAATAGTGCCGAGATTATAGCTTAGAAAATAGTTAATTTAAATACTAAAGGTAAGTACTTAAATCAGTAAAATTGAACCCTAAATTTTAGGTGAAGATACACAAAATCAGTAGAAAATAAGGTAAAGAATCACATAAAGCATATAATGAACATAGACAAGAGATTATTTATAAAAAAGGAATACTGAATCGAACCAGATTTGGTTCAAGTAAAAGGGTCTGAAACCCTAATTTAGGTAAATCCCAAAATCAGCAGAAAATAATGGCAAAGAATCATGTATTAGCAAAAGAAACATAGGATTGAACCAATTTTAGTTCAAGTAAAAGGGTCTGAAACCTTAAATTTTGATAAACCAAAAAATCGACAGAAAGTAAATGCAAGAATCACATATTAGCATAAAAATAAATATAGATAGGAGATTATTCAAAAGGAAACCTAAAACCGAACCAGATTTGGTTTAAGTAAAAGGGTCGGAAACCCTAAATTTAGGTAAGTGAAGGGAATCGACAAAAATAAGCAGATTCACATGTAATAGAGTGAACATAGACAGAAAAATACTAAAAATCAAAGTTTGAACCAATTTAGGTTCGAATAAAAAAGAATCTGGAACCCTAACTTTTAGGGTTTAGTGAGAATCAACGAGATATGAGAGAAAATAACACATTTGGACTCAAGGTTGTCCAGATTCAAGAGGCAAACATAGACTTGGACATAATTAAAGCGGGGTACTTGCCATGTTTAGGCAAGTACCTAATTTACTTCGTAACATAGCACCAAATAAGGGGAAAACACCGAAATGGTAAGGGAATAGGGAAAGAATCCCATTAGGAACGGGATTTGGGGAGATTTGAGTGAGGCGGCGGAATTAGGGTTCATCAGAGGAGGGGAAATAAGGGCGGCGGATTTGGGAGATGAAGGTTAAGGTTTGGCGTGTGGAGATATAAGGAATGGGGGTGATTTTTTATGAGTCGTTGATCATTTTTGATTAACGACTGGGATTTAAGCGGACTGGGTCAAGTTTTAATGAAGTGGGTAAGGGTATTAGGATTAGGTGAATTGGGTTGGTTTGGGTAGTATTAGGTCTGATATCAATTAAAATAGGGGCTAGATTTTAAATACCCAAATTTAACCAATAAATAATTTGTAAAATATAATAGATAAATAAAAAAATATCATTTGTGCATAAAAATAAATAAATAAAATTACTTAACATTATAAAAATATAAAAAGATTATTTTTTGCATAAATAAAGTAATTATAAGTACATACAGACTATTATTGCAAAATGTGCAATTTTAGCCTTTAAATGCAAATGTAATTTTAACAAATGTATTAAAAATATTTAAAACCTAATATGGGTGTAAATGATGAGTTTAGATGATAAAATCATCATAAATTTGTAAGGTAATTAATGGGTATTTATATAATAAAAACGCAGAAATAAATTTATTTAAAGCCTTCAAAAATTATAGAAAATTATGAAAAATACTTGTTCATGCTTGTAAATCAAATGATGATGCATGTGC
>ML327329.1:1038-27259 GCA_005239505.1 Nicotiana paniculata
AGCCTACATTACAACCAAATAAAGTCCTACTTGATCCTAGATTGAATGAGCTCGATTAGTAAAGTAGTACACTACGGGCAAGCCTATGGTGCATCTTTTGTGGCATATGAATATTATTTCTAAGAGAGAGTGAATTCTTTCTATCTTGAGTTCCTAAGTGTTATTAAATTTTATTGTGTGTGGAACTAGCTCTTTGATTTGGTGAGGGCACATGATTCATGAATGAAAGGTAATGTTGTTGACCTCTAAGTTAGAGTAGTGAGTGAATTATGAACAAAGCATGGTATTTGTGAGTCGATTATTGAGGCGAGCATGTCACACCTCTGTGGTTAAACTATTTTAAAAGTTCTTGGTATAACATGTTAAGGGGTTTGCTTAATAAGTTGTGTACATGAGTGTAGCTTGATTGCTCGAGGACGAGCAAATGTTTAAGTGTGGGGCATGATGCGTGGCTAGAATTCATGGTTTAACACATTATGTGCCTTACATTTTATGTGCGTTATTCATAAAAATACACTTTTTATGTGCATAATGGAGTCTATTTCATGTGTAGGTGAATTGGAGATTGAAGCTGAGCTAAATGGATGCAAATATGTCGAAAATACGCTCAAGAGGCGAAGAGGAGTGCACCAGGCTATAGCCGGGCGTTTGGGCCTTAAGGACAGACCTAGCCTGGCGTTAGCCAGGCGCTAGAGCCCAAACGCCAGCCCCAGCCTGGCGTTATCCAGGCGCCAGGGCCTAAACGCCAGCCCTGGCCAGGCGTTATCCAGGCGTTTGGCCTGTAATGCCTGGCCCCTGATCCGGTTAAATCCAAGTTTTGAAGAGGTTTAAGTGTTTCCCGGTTGGAATAGAAGTCTGCTACACGTTTAGGGTTTATCCCAAACATATAAATAGACCCAATAACACAACTTGAAGGGAGGAAGCCATTAAAGTGAAGAAAAGCCTGTGGATTACTACTGAGCAAAGCAGAAACATTGATTTTTATCTCCTTATTTCATTACTCTATAATTCAATTAAGCAAGTTATTTTAGAATTGATTCTTATGAATATGAGTAGCTAATTTTCTTAATCTAGGGTTTTGGTGGAACCCGTAGGGGATAAACTTATGGTGATATTAATATAGTTTGGTTGATTGTTCATCTCTANAATTAGAAATAACGATACTTAGGGTGCAATATAAAGTGAACTGTAATGCAATCTAGCTAGCGTAACTTGAGAGAGTGCGTCTAGTAAATTATCATAATTACTTGAGAGAGATTTATGGTAGATAGAGTGTTCATGATTGATAGAGACAACTAATCAAACTATAAAAAGTATCTAAGAAGGAAGTTCACCAACGGGGGAAACCATGACCTTAGACATTTATCATAATTGTTTACACCACATTGTTTTTAATTGTTAGTTATTATTATTGTCAGTAGAATTAGTAAAACATCACCAATTTATATTCAAAATTCTTGAGAGAATTGATTGAGTAAAAGTTGCGTATTCTAAAGACTTGATTGATACGTAAATTCCCTGTGGGATCGACTCCAGGCATAATACCCCGGATTATATTTGCAACGCCCGCTTAGTCTTTTATAAGACATAGTTGAGCGTGATCAGTTCTTTACATCTTCATATCTTCATTTTCTCTCTTCAAACCTTTATACTTTATGTTCAAACCTTCATACCAAATATTCAAACCTTCATACCAACCTTCAAACATTCATATTTCCTAATTGAGATGGCTAAGAATTTGAAGTCGGTACCCCAAAATACTGCACCTTCGACTTTTACCTCGGCCACAGGCACCAAGGCAACACTTCCGATAGTAGCCCCGGGACCTCCTCTTACATGATTCATCCCCGAAGGCTTCTCCATAGATAACAACTTCAAGGTCGAAAAGGCCTCCGCATAAGGAGACCGAGGTGATGAGGCGTGAAGGTATGTTTGCTCCATTACCGAGGACACGCTTCAAGTGATCTGAGAGGGTTGCAAATGGGAAGGAAAAGAAATAGTGGTGTCCAGTATTGATGAGAATATCACGATGGGCATGGAATGATACTTAAGCGTTTACACCTATCCTTTCACGTTCGGTCTGGTGGATACGATGATCCTCAATTTTTGTAAGAAGTATGAAATCGGCGTCGGGAAGATCCACCCATCTTTTTGGAGGATCACGACCCTTCTCCGTCACTTTGCCAACAATACAAAGGAGTCAGTTCAAGGTTGACCATCAGATTCGAGTTTATATCCCCCAAATCTTTCGAGAAGGGTTAATCCAGCATGCCCGTCGGGCAAAGAATGCTTCCTTCTCCTGCATAGACGAGGATAGGGATCGAGGCTGGCAGGGGAGGTTTGTTCTAATAAAAACCGAAGACCTTATTCCTTCCGAGTTTCTTCCATTCTTCGAGAAGTGGAACTCAAAACGTAAGATTACTTCCTCTTAAGTTGTTGAACTACTCCTTTGAACATACTCCCCTTTCTTATTATTCATCTCATTTAGCATACAACTGTTCCTTGAGTCCCCAATGTGGTCCCCTGTTTTAGGGAGTGGTTCGAGGGCATATGCAAACGACTCACCTACCCCGAGCGTGAGTGGCGTAAGCTTTCCAAAGGCAAGTGGGAGGCTCGTTCTCATGGTGAGTATCCCACTTCTTCTAGTTGAATTTCCCTTTTGGTCATTTTTGTTTTCTCATTATTTTGACCAAGTCTTTTCCTTCCACAGGTTTTTCCCAAGAATACTAAACTTCGGGAAACCACCAAGGCTGAGGCCTCGACCCAATCTTCAAAGCCCTTCGCGTCACTTCGGCCTATTGCCGAAGCTGCTTTGAAGAAGGAGGAGAAAACAAAGAAGAAGAAAAGATCTCCTAACTCTTCGGACGCTCCTGGCGAGGCTAAGAAGAAGAAAGAATGAGCCAGGAAAGCACCTAAAATGCTTTCGCCACCCGAGTCAAGGAATCTGAGGCTCTTTACCGTCTTAAGGAATTTCGTGAGGATGACGACGACATGGAGTTTGTCACTCATAAGCTGATTGATGTCGAACTGGAGTTAGCACCCCCGGAGAGGGATGCTCGAAAGGACGAGTCCTCTATAAATCGGGGGCTCCAAGAAGATCAAGTAGCTACTTCTTCTTAGGAAGCTCCTCTAGTTCCGAGAGAGGTCCCCTAAGAAAAATCCAATGTCATCCACGTTTCGGAGTCTCCACCTTATATGGAGTCCATTTTGGACGAAGCTTGGGCCGCCGCAGAAAATGCGACCGAAGCATCTCAGACCGAGGATGAGACCCTTGACTCATTTTTTCGAGGGCGTGAACGTCCTCATACTGGAGGATTACTCCGGCTTTGGCCACTGGAGATCCCAAAAAGGGTTGTGCAATCGGGGTCAGGTGGACCGAGTTCGAGTCCGAAGATCGAGTAGCAGTTTCCCACTCTGAGTGTGGACCATAAACGGAAGAAGACGATCATGTTCATAGTACCGGCGGATAGTAGCATGCTATCCAGGCTCGTTAGAGGGGCCAACTACCTCCGTTTCTTTGTAACCGAAGAGGACCAAACATGCTATCCCAAATGCACACGCAAGTATACGTGGTCGTACAAGTAATAAAATGATAAGTCGAGTGTCGAACCCACAGAGACTTGTATCAACTACTCACTAAATTACTAAAATTGTTATTCAATCAAGCCAAAATCAAAATCCAAGAATATGATGATATTAAACTACGATCCTGAGTAATGACTAAATTATCAAGTACCGAGTTGATTGTTGTATATTCAGTAGAGACAAATATTCCAGGGTTGTGATCGATTCACCATTCATATTGTGTTCTAATTAACTCTCCCTTCATATAATTCACTCATGGTTTCTAATTAATTGATAATTGCTCTCATAGCCTTCTCCCGAAGTACTACTCTTTTATTCGAAATAGATTAACACCTATATTCCTATGAAATTAATATATTAAGAATGCATTAAGATTACGATATGTAATTAAGCACGGTGACTAGGTATATTCCTATCCTAACCACAAATCCGCTCCCCTTAAGGGTTAAGATCGTGCTCTCTTCAATTCTTCTCTAATCTATACACGGCTTTCCCAAGCATAGCGTATATAGTAAATAGAACCTAGCTGCTGGCCAGCCAATTAAGCAATTAATCGCAGAATTGAAGAAACAACCATATATTGGTGAATTATAATCAAGGTCAAGCTAACGTTAAAAAACAATGTTCATGGCTAAATCATAATCCCAGAACAATGGGTGTTTAGCCACTCTTGATGTAATCAAACAAATTCATAAGTGTTGAATAATTGAAAATATTGGAAAAAGATGACATTGAGATCGATCCGCTTCCTAACGTTCTCGTGTGTGTTTTTCCTCCAAAGTGTCGTCAACCCCTTCAAAAATATGTTTAGTCTTGCTTTTATACGTGTTGGGTAGGTCTAGGGCCGAATAAATCGTGTCCCGGGCAAAATAGGAAAAAATCACGCCACTAGCGCCTTGGACACCACCAGGCGCCAGTGGCAGCGCTGCTCCAATTTTCCATTCTGCCTCCAGCGCCACAGGTGGCTCAAGGCACTACATGTGACGCCCAAATGCGCAACTTGCCCAATTTCGTTCGTTTGGCTCTCATTTTGCACATTTCGCCCCCAATTTCTCCTGGATCATTCCTACACATAAAAACACTCCAAATTAGTATAAATCATCACATTTAACATCAAAAATTCACGAAACAAAAGTAAAACATGAGGCAATATACATAGAAATATATATATACTTTAAGCTGAACATCAACACCCCACACTTAGACTCTTTCTCGTCCTCGAGCAATGGGACAAACTACTACCCTCCAACACATACAAAGTTCACTATAAAGGAGAATTTTTACGTTTAATCACATACTATACCCTTGACTATGATCGATACTGGCAATCAAGCATGGACATACAAAAATTCACATTCTTTCCTTTTTTAACATGCCGAAGTATAACAATTCAATCAATCATACCAACAACCTCATTACAACCACCCGACCTCAAGAGTTAACTTGTAACCACTAAGTCCTATCAATTCACGCACTTACCCAGCAAGAAAGTTTACAACATCACCAATCCTTCATGAGATCCTGTGCCCTTACCAAGAGACAAAAGAGTGAATATAACTAGTCCACACATTCAAATATACTTTTTGAATATAAATTCAAGACATCACACAATTGAACAAAATTTCACTCACTCTCACAAAGAGTACCATAAGCTTGCCTGTAGTGTAGATCTCTACTAATTTAAGCTAGCCAAATCTAGGATCAATTAGGACTTTTAAGGTTGTAATGTAGGCTAAGTGACGGGTATGATATATTTGGGAATAGTGACTAACCCTCCTAAGCACTTTAATACACTACATTCACAATTGAAACACATATTCTTCTCAACCAATTCACTTTCCACAACCCATATACAACATAGCCCTTTTTCAATTAAGCACTTCTGTACTTGCACTAGCACAATTTAATAAGAAGTGGAGGTGTGTATCTTTTTCTACATACTTTCACTATCATTTTTCTCTTTTTTTTTCTTCTTTCAACAATTTTTTTCTTTTTCCACACACTCTCCATAAATAAAAGTTCAATGGCTAGTGACTTTTGATTTCAATTTTAGTGCACCTACGGGCCCTTCCATGGCTCCACTCAAAAACTAATTCCCAATATCTCACCTTAATTCTTTTAGCGACTAAGTTCCTTAGGAGGTAAAGGTGCAACAATCTCAATTTAAGAACAAAATAGGGGTACGACTTGTAATGTGGGTGCCAAAGAAAAGGTCTATAGGCTCAAAGGGCTAACAACGGAATTTTATTTTTTTTGTGACAAACACATCCATGATTAAGCAAGAAAATGCCTGCGCCATCTCCGAGATTAGCATAACCTACAATTTCACTTCGATTAACACACGGGGCAAGTTCTAGACTACACATGATAATATAGAAGATCACTAGGCCTCACACACACATTGCACATGACTCAATCACGATGGTTCTGTTCAACTCTCAAGTCAAGCAAGCACACATAATTGAGAAAAGTAAGCAATATTACACTATGTGGCAGGCAAGTCAAACAACTGAGCTAAGGCGTCACAAAATAGGCTATTTATCTTTACTTAGGCTTCACATGTCAAACCAAATACAACTAAAAACAGAATGTATGTCATAGCTTAATTTGTCAGCACCAAACATGTCAATGGGTATCTCAAAGTTACTCAATTTCTTCCTAACTACTCCTAAAAAAATTAAAGTACCCGGTTCGAGCTACACCCTTGGAAAAGAACCGGTGCCCAAAGAAAAACCAAGGGATACTACCTAACCACCCTAAAAAATAAAAATAAAAATCTTTTTGAAATTTTTTTAATCGGACTTTATCCCTCAAGAAAATTGTCCAACAGATTTATTGTCGGGCAAAGTCCGAGCTTTTTCTATTTTTTTTCTTTTTTCATTTTTAACAACTAACTAAAATTGACTAACCAAGATTAAAACAAACTAAGAAAATAAAATTAACTAAACAAAACTAATAATAATTAAAAAAACACATCAATACAAATTATATAACAACCCCACAAATCGTGTTCTTCCCACCCCACACTTAAATCATGCATAGTCCTCGATGCATATAAGAATGAAAAATAAAAGTAGGGTGAAAAGAAATATTCCCTGTCACTCGGAGTGCTCCATATCAGCTACTGCTGGCTCATCATCATCGGGGCCTAGAGGCACCAAGGCCAAGGGCCCCGTAATCTCGTCAACCCCATCATCCTCTGTGTCTGAGCCATGGACTGTGTTGACGTCCTCTAAAGAATGAATGCGGCTGCCAGGTGCAATACCCAACATTTCTTTGGATGAACTGGACAACTCATTGTGTAATTGCATACTCTCCTCATCCGTAACGGCAGCCCTGCACATTAAAAAAGTTTAAAGACTTATAGATATACCTACTGAAATTCTCATCCCTTTCATATCTCGCCGCCTGTGTCAGCTTGGACGATGTCTCCAACAGTGATGTGACGTCCATGAGCTCTGATGGAGCCTCCACCACCTCATTGTATCCCGTGTACTCTGGCACTCCTCGGTCCTTTAGATAATGAGTGAGAAAATTCCCAAAGAAGAACCTTTTAATCTACCGCCCAAACCTCGTGCGGGCCATCTCCCCAAGCATTAATTCACCCACATTGATTGGCCTGCCCGTCATTAGAAAACAAATGACACACACTCTAGCTCGAGTGCAGTCACTGCTGTGCTCGACAGACATGAGTCTGGCCTGTACAAAGTTCTGTCACACCTTGGCAGTCTTGTTGAAATCCGAGCGAACCATGTGAAGATGAATGATGCCTTGTTTCCTGGTCCATTTTGCATTTGAAGCCACGCCACATAGAGTGTGACGTATCAAGGTGTACTTCGGGCTTCAGAAAAATTTTTGTAGTCTTCTTGGATCAACATCTTCAACACCCAAATATCTGCATAAGGCTTCCCTATTTATCGGCACATCTATGCCCCGCACACGCGAGGTGCCATTCCCCTGGTGCCAATTTGCATAAAGTTCCCGTACCATGCTTAAATTTGCATGTCCAGGTCATTTCAAGATCTTTTCCATATGCCTTGCGCGGAGTTGGCCAATTACCTCCGAAAAATTCCTCTCTAAAGCTTTGGTGTTTATCCCCATGTCGGAGATGTATCGACCATATGGCAAAAAATCCCTGTGCTAAGCAATTGTCGAATCATTAATCAAGTCCAACCGGAGCCTAGGTCTCAACGGTGCCGGCTGAGATCCATCGGCCGGTTGTTTGCCCTTAGCTTGTCGTGAGGAGCTTTCTCCTTGCTTTCTCTTTATGGGCGCAGGAGAGATGGAGGAGGACTTGCCAATGCTCTTTCCCTTGTTAGCACCATCATGAGCCATTTTTATCCTGCAACACAATGAAAACATGAACATGAGAACTTATCAATGATTATACCTAAGGTTTTCGTGCAAGTCCTACAAGGACCCCACACTTAAAACCAAAGGTGCAATGTGCAATATTTCATAATGTTTATTTTAAAAAGTGCAAGTGTTACATGCTAAAGCTATGGGTACTCAAGACTTCCCCATGCTACTCATATAAGTAATTTGGTATGACTACGTGAATTCACTTCAATGTAAGCAATAGGCACGTGTGACTCCACTTTCTACAACTACACACTACACTGTATTCTACACAATTCTACACATATAATACACAAGATACATAATGTAGGAACATGATTTTTTTCCAGCAAAGCTCAATTCCTTAGCATGTAAAAGCATCCCTACACACCCTACACTTATCCCAAATTTATCCACAAAGACACTCGGTTACTCAGACTTCACCGGTGTACCCAAAATCATCATTCAAATATTTTTACAAACACATTGTGGGCATAAAGTGCGAGCTTTAGAATTCAACAATGGTGGAGGATGGTGGCCCTTCCAATTTTTAATGAAGTAGAGGGACTTCTAGTTTACTACTCCATATACACAATAAGAACATAATTTTCAACAATTTCAAGCCACCCACCATACTTTCTTAAGAACTCCATAATGGGAAAAATTGGGGATTAGGGCTCTTGGGTGATGGAATATAGTTTGTTATCTATAAATTAAAACACAAGAAGAAGAAGAGAACATACCTGTGGATTTGAGAAGGAAAAACTTGAGAAAATTTTTTGGGAGAGAAAAGGGCAAACAACACGGCAGAGAGAGAGAAAGAAAGGGGGGGGGGGGGTTTTTTTTTTTCTAATTTGTGTTTTTGTAAATGTGAAGTTTGGGTGGGTTTTGGTATAATGTTAGTATAAATGGGTATTTGGGTTGGGATAAATGGGTATGAGTTTTAAAATATAAAAAGAAAAAAAAAATAATACTTCCCCGACCCCCAGCCCAGTGTCTAGCACTGTGTATGGCGCCGAGGGTTTTCTGTTACTGTTTTCAGCGCCCCAGGCAGCGCTGGGCGCTGGCCTGGGCGCTGTTCACGTTAAATATTTTTTTTTGTATTTATATTCTGATCCCCCTAACCTTTTAAATACCCAATTACATGTCCTACACCATTATATTTATAATTTCTATTCCTACAAAGGAAAATGCAAAGTCTATCTACTCTAACTAAAAAATATTCAACAAGTTAACTATGAAAGCAATAAAAATTGGGTTGCCTCCCAACAATTGCCTGATTTAATGTCGCAACACGACGTAGAGTCTCGCTTTACTCATCAGCGAGTACGACCTTAGTTTTCTCACGACTCATGGCTCCTCCCCAATAGTACATGACTCTATGCCCATTCACCAAAAATTTTCTTTCACCGTGTATAGCTCGCAACTCAAGTGCACCATAAGGAGTGACTCTCACCACCTCAAACGGGCCTGACAATCTCAATTTTAGCTTCCCAGGAAACAACCTCAGTCTAGAATTGAATAATAATACCTCTTGGACTAGCTCGAATTGGTTCGGCTTAATGTGCTTGTCATGCCATCTTTTGGTCTTTTCTTTGTACAATTTAGCATTTTCGTATGAGTGCATCCTGAACTTATCTAATTCATTCAACTGCAGCAGTCTTTTCTCACCCGCGGCTTCAAGGTCCATGTTCATCTTCTGGATGGCTCAATATGCATTATGTTCGACTTTAACGGGCAAGTGACATGCCTTCCCATAGAATAACTTGTACGGTGATGCCCCAATTGGTGTTTTGTAAGCTGTTCTATATGCCCATAAGGCATCATCTAATTTTGCATCCCAATCCCTCTTGTTCACACTCACCGTCTTCTCTAATATTTTCTTTATTTCTCTGTTCGACGCCTCTGCTTGTCCACTTGTTTGAGGGTGATATGGTGTCAAAACTCTATAACGGACTCCATATTTAGCTAGAAGGTTATTCAGCAATAGATTGCAAAAATGGGTCCCTTCATCACTAATCAAGGCACGTGGAGTTCCAAACCTCGAAAATATATTCTTCTTCACAAACGTAGCTACAACCATGGCATCATTTGTCGGTAATGCAATCGCCTCTACCCATTTGACATGTAGTCAACTGCCAACAAAATGTACCTATTTCCTCTGGATGATGGCAATAGTCCCATAAAATCTATCCCCCACACATAAAAAATATCGACCTCCAGGATATTATTCAAAGGCATATCGTGCCTCTTTGTGATCGTTCCTGTTCTCTAACACTGGTCAGACTTTTTAACATATGCATGGGCCTCCTTGAATAAAGTTGGCCAGAAGAACCCTGATTGTAGTACTATTGCCACCCTGATGGCCCCTATAAGGGGATGTATGACAATCATACAACACTAATTCTACTTCTTTATCTGGAATGCATTTCCTTATCAACTGATCAACACATTGTTTGTACAAATATGGCTCATCCCAGTAGTAGAACTTCACATCATGTAGGAACCTCTTTCTTTCCTTAGATTCAAATTCTTGAAGAAGTACCCCACTCACAAGATAATCCACATAATCAACATACCATGGAGGAGGGTCTTGGGTCACAACAAAAAGTTTCTCATCAGGAAAAACTTCTTTAATTTCTCCACCCTCCTCCACGTGGTCATGATTTTCCAACCTTGATAGATGGTCCGCTACTTGGTTCTCAGTGCCCTTTCGGTCTCTTATCTCCAAATCAAATTCCTGCAACAACAAAACCCAGTGCATGAATCTTGCTTTAGATTCTTTCTTTGTAAATAGATACCTGATTGCTGCATGATCGATGTGGACTATGACTTTTGTTCCAACCAAGTATGCCCGAAATTTCTCAAAGGCCCACATAACAGCTAACATCTCCTTCTCAGTGGTGGTGTAATTCAGCTGTGCATCATCAAGAGTCTTACTCGCATAGTAAATGTAATAAAATACCTTGTCTTTCCTTTGTCCTAGAACTGCTCCAATAGCATGGTCAATTGCATCACAAATAAGTTCAAATGGTAGGGACTAATCTGGTGCAACAATTATGGAGGAAGCTACCAATTTCTTTTTGAGTTCTTCAAATGCATTCAGGAAGGCTTCATTAAAATTGAACTTTACATCTTTTTCGAGAAACCTGCACAAAGGAGTAGCAATTTTTGAATTTTTTTTAATAAAGCGCCTATAGAATCTCGCGTGTCCCATGAAACACTGGACACCCTTCACAGAAATTGGTGGAGGTAATTTTTAAACCGCCTCCATTTCTGCCTTATCAACTTCAATTCCACTCTTAGACACTCTGTGACCCAAAACGATGCCTTCCCGCACCATAAAGTGACACTTCTCCCAATTCAAGACTAGATTTGTTTCTTCATAACGGGCTAATACCATGCTCAAATTTTTCAAACAATTATCATAAGATGACCCAAAGACTGAGAAGTCATCCATAAACACCTCCATGAAATTTTCCACCATATTAGTGAAAATAGCCATCATGCATCGCTGGAAGGTGGCTGGTGCATTACAAAGACCAAACGACATTCACTTGAAAGCGAAAGTGCCATAAGGGCAAGTAAACGTGGTCTTCTCCTGATCCTCTAGGAATTAGAAAATCTGATTGTATCCCGAGTACCCATCAAGAAAAAAATAATATTCATGTCCCGCTAATCTGTCCAACATTTGGTCAATGAAGGGAAGCGGGAAGTGGTCCTTGCGGGTTGCCTTGTTGAGCCTTCGATAATCAATGCAAACTCTCCATCTCGTAATAGTGTGAGTAGGAATTAACTCATTTTTATCATTCTCAATCACAGTCATTCCCTCTTTTTGGGCACACACTGAACCGGGCTTACCCAGTTGCTGTCAGAAATAGGGAAGTTGATACCTGCATCAAGCAGTTTTATTACTTCCTTCTCCACGACTTCTTTCATAATGGGATTTAACCTCCTTTGATTCTCAACACTCGGGCGATGTCCATCTTCCAAGAAGATTTTATGCATGCAAAATGATGGACTGATTCCTTTAGTATCTGCAATTGTCCACCCAATCACCTTTTTTTGCTCACGAAGTACTCTGAGAAATTTCTCTTCTTGTGTGTTAGTTAGGCTGGATGAGATAATCACGGGCAATATCTCAGAGTTCCCCAAATAAGCATAGTGAAAATGTGTTGGAAGAGGCTTAAGTTCTAGCTTTGGAGCTTCCTTAGTAGATGGCTTAGGAGGGGTTAGAGTAACATGCTTGTTCAGCTCCTCAAAGTTTCCTAGCCCGTGGACATAACTGAAGGACATAACAAGTACTTGCTCAATTTCTCCCCTCATTTCATCTTCACTATCGTTTTCATCCCCAATCAAAATTCGCTCAAGAGGGTCAACATGACTCATGTAATGAACCACTGATGCAACATTGCTTTCCACAACAGAAATCATGGATAGCTCTTCATAGTGGGCTGGTAATTTGAGTGCTTTATATACATTAAATACCTCCACTCGATCAACAACTCTCATCTTCATCTTCCCTTCACACACATCAGTAATATCTCAGCACGTGGATAAGAAGGGACGCCCCAAAATAAATGTGACTTCCAGATCAGGTTCATAATCCAAGATAATGAAATCAACAAGGAATATAAAAGAGCCCACTTGAACTAGCACATCTTCAATCACTCCTTCAGGATGAGCAAGGGAGCAATTAGCCAACTGTAAGATTACCGTTGTTGGACATGGCTCACCTAACCCCAACTTTCTGAACATAGATAGCAACATCAAATTAATGCTCGCCCCAAGATCACACAAGGCTCGCCCGACTGTGTGCTTACCAATCGAGATTTTGATAGTGAAACTACCCGGATCCTTTAATTTCTGAGGTAGCTTGCTTTGAATTCTTGAGCTACATTCCTCAGTGAATGCCACAGTCTCAAATTCAGTCAGCGAACTTTTATTAGCTACAATGTCCTTGTTGTATTTAGCATATTTGGGCACTTCCTGCTCTACCAATGGAATGTTGATTTGCACTTGCTTCAAAAGATCAAGTAACTTTTTGTACGCGAAATTATCTTTCACTTTCTACAACCTTTGAGGGAACGGAGGAGCTGGCCTTGCAACCAATGGTGGGGGTTGCTCTGCCACGGCCCCTTTAACTGGGTTCTCTGACTCCTTTGATTTGTCTGATGTTGAATCTATAGTCCCTAGTATCTCATTAAAGTTACATATTTTCTCTTTTTTCAAATGGACCTCTTCTAATTGTCTCTCATTCATCAATGACATGGAATTAATGGATGCTTTAGCATTATCCTCAGTGTCACTTGGAAGAGCTCCCACTGGTCTGGTATTTTGGGCACTAGCAAATTGTCCCACTTGGCATTCCAAATTTCTCATTGCTACGGTTTTGGCCTGCTGATCAGCCATAATTTTCTTCATCAACTCCTCAATGTGGCTTGTTGGACTCGCTTTTTGTTCAGACTGAGGTGGTCTATATTGTTGCTGAGGTGCTTGAGGCCGGTATTGATTTTGAGTGCATTGATTTCAACCCCAAGAGAAGTTTGGGTTGTTCCTCCAATTGGGATTAAAAGTATTCCCATATTGATTTTCCTGACCCCTATTTACATTACCCACAAAGTAGACAGACTCTGGATTAGCTGGGCATAAGTCACCCGGGTGACCCGCTCCACATACTTCACAAAATACATGAACATGTTGCACTGATTGAGCTTGTTGCTTGTTAATGATCATGGTCATCTGATTGACTTGGTTGGTTAGTGTAGAGATCTATGCTGACAGTGCCGAGACAACATCTAATTCAAGATGTTCAATAATGCATAAATTTCGTCAAATCATTTCTCCAATACTTGACCTCCAGCTGCAGCATCTACCACAATCTTTGTTTGGGGATGGAGCCCTTCTATGAAAGTATGAGCTAACACTTCGTTTGTCTGATTGTGATGAGAACAGTCTCTGAATAGCCCCTTGAACCTTTCCCATGTTGAATATAAAGATTCTCCTGCTTTCTGTTTAAAGGCAACTATCTCACTTCTGATCTTTGCAGTTTTCCCTGAAGGAAAGAACCTTGCCAGAAAATTTCTTGCCAAATCGTTCCATGATGTAATGATATTAGCTAGTTCTGCCTTCAGCCATCGCTTTTCTTCGCCCCAACAGAGAGAATGGAAAAAATGTGAGCCTCACATAGTCTGGAGTGACCCCGTTAGTGATATAAGTATCACTAATCTCCAAGAAGTTCAAAATATGCTGTTGTGGATCCTTGTGTGGAAGACCCATAAACTGCCCATTTGCATGAAGTAGCTGGATCATGCTCTGTTTCAGCTCAAAGTGCCCAGTGATTCTGTGCTTCACGATGCTGGAGGTAACATTAGAAATACTGGGCATCGCCACCTCCTGAATAACAATATGTTGCTCCTCTGCCATATTCACAGGAAATTGAATGAGTGCCTGAATATTATTTGTATCACTTACTTCTCTCAACCTCCTATGAAATGTTCTCTCAGTTTTAGGGTCAAAGCCGTTGAGTCTGTCCTGGATTCTTACCCTACGCATTCAGATAAAGTTCCTGAGATTAGAGAAACAATCAAGTAGCATTAGACTAGACGCAATAAACAATTAAAGCAAAAACAAAAACTAGAAAGTAGTCAATTTTCAAGTCCCCAGCAACGACGCCAAAATCTTGTTGCTCCCAAACGCACACACAAGTATATGTGGCCGTACAAGTAATAAAATGATAAGTCGAGTGTCGAACCCACAGAGACTTGTATCAACTACTCACTAAATTACTAAAATTGTTATCCAATGAAGCCAAAATCAAAATCCAAGAATATGATTATATTAAACTACGATCCTAAGTAATGAATAAATTATCAAGTAACGAGTTGATTGTTGTGTATTTAGTAGAGACAAATATTCCATGGTTGTGATCGATTCACCATTCATATTTTGTTCTAATTAACTCTCCCTTTCATATAATTCTCTCATGGTTGCTAATTAATCGATAATATCTCTCATAGCCTTGTCCCCAAGTACTACTCGCCTATTTGAAATAGATTAATGCCTATATTCCTATGAAATTAATATATTAAGAACACATTAAGATTAAAATATGTAATTAAGCACGGTGACTAGATATATTCCTATCCTAACCACAAATCCGCTCCCCTTAAGGGTTAAGATCGCGCTCTCTTTAATTCTTCTCTAATATATACACGACTTTCCCAAGCATAGAATAAATAATAAATAGAACCTAACTGCTGGACAGACAATTAAGCAATTAATCACAAAATTTAAGAAACAACCATATATTTGGTGAATTATAAGCAAGGTCAAGCTAACGTTAAACAACAATATTCATGGCTAAATCACAACCCCAGAACAATAGGTGTTTAGCCACTACTGATGTAATCAAAAAAATTCGTAAGTGTTGAATAATTGAAAATAATGGAAAAAGATGAATAAAACTAAGATCTCTCCGCTTCCTAACGTTCTCGTGTGTGTTTTTCCTCCAAAGTGGCATTAACCCCTTCAAAAATATGTTTAGTCTTGCTTTTATACGTGTTGGGTAGGTCTAGCACCGAATAACCGTGTCCAGGGCAAAATAGGAAAAAATCACGCCACCCGCACCCTAGACAGCGCCAAGCGCCAGTGGCAGTGCTGCTCCAATTTTCCATTCTGCCTCCAACGCCATAGGTGGCTCAAGGCGCTTCCTGTGGCACCCAAATGCGTAACTTGCCCGATTTCGTTCGTTTTGTCTCTCATTTTGCACGTTTCTCTCCCAATTGCTCTTGGATCATTCCTACACATAAAAACACTTCAAATTAGTATAAATCATCACATTTAACATCCAAAATTCACAAAACAAAAGTAATATATGAAGCGATATACATAGAAATATATATACATATATATACTAAACATCATGAACGTCGACATACTGGAGGATTTCTCCGGCTTTGTCCACCTGGAGATCCCAAAAAGGGTTGTGCAATCGAGGTTAGGTGGGCCGAGTTCGAGACCGAATATTGAGAAGCAATTTCCCACTCCGAGTGTGGACCCTAAATGGATGAAGACGATCACGTTCAGAGTACCGGAAGATACTAGCAGCTATCCGGGCTCCTCAGAGTTGCCAGAAACCTCCGTTCCTTGGTAACTGAAGAGGAATAAGTTAAGATGAACAAGGTGGACGGGCCAAGCCTCTTCAATAAGTCTCAGTAGGCATTGAATAAGGTATACCTTCCTCTCTATGTATCTTAAAGAGTTATTTTTGCCTTAATGACATATTTATAATTTTGTTTTCTTTATGTTTCAGGCTTTGGTGCTTCACCATGAAAGCTTTCATCATTCCAAGAATGATATGAGCCACCTCAAATTCGATCTCAAGGATCAGGTACAACAAACAGAGATGTATAAATCTCTTTTTGAGAAAAAGGATGAAGTTCTTAGGGACATGGCCGACTGCCTTGCCTCCAAGCCGAGCTGGAGATAACTCAAAAGGAGGATTCGAAAGCGAAACAGGACCATGACCTTCTTGTTGGAAAGGTAAAAGTTCTCTAAACTGATATCGAGAGTTTAAATGTAAATGCTAATGACGCAACCTCACAGGTCTAGGAGAAAACAACCTTGATCGACCAACTTAGGTCCGAGATGGACAAGGTCAAGGCTTCAACCGACGAGCTTAGGGGAAAAATTGACCTCCTAGCACTGGTGGGAGATGCCACAAAAGAGGATCTGGCATCGACCAAAGTGCACCTCCGAGTGAAGAAAGAGAAGGCCATCAAATGGACTCGTCTAAATAAGGAGCTCCGGTCATAGCTTGCCTCGGCCATTGTAGAACGTGATGCTCTTGACCAAGAGTACACGACACTAAAATCCATATTGGAAATGGCTTCGAACAAGACCTTGGAAGACCAAGACATGCTGACCCAGTACGAGAATGAATTATAGGTAGCCAAATCCCGCATTATAACGAAGGTCGAGTATGTGAAGTGGCTATCTCGGAGAGAGACTCTTGAGGAGATCCAAGCCCGGGGTTGACCTAGCCGCCGAGATTGAAGAGGCTAAGAGGCTCGAAGCCGAGGCCAAAGGAGTTACCTACCTGATGGTTCGGATAGCGAGCTCGGTTGTGATGAAGACTAGTAAGGAAATGCCTTAGCTTTATTTTTGTCTTCTCTTATAGTTACATGCTTTGTATTTTGGGGCCGTATTATAGTGCCTCTATAAACACCTTTTGGTAAATATGTATATGAACTTTTCCCTTCGACTACATGTTGATGTCCTTTAACTTTTCCGTATTTTCTTATGTTTAAGACTTAGGATATATAACTTGTGTCTCAGACTTAATAATATGCCATCTATGTCTTAGCATATAATTTGACATCACTTAATTGTTCGATCTTCCAAATCCCGGTTGAGGCACGAGTTAAATGATTACTTCGAGTTTCTTTGACTTTGGAGGACCCAATAAAGAACAAAATCATAGCTAAAATATTCGAAAAATTTATCTGGACATAACAAATCTTTGCCGAAAGTGGCTCTTTCAATGGCCGTAATTTGAGGCTGATTGCTTGATCAGGTCTGAAATAATCTTTTATGGATTTAAAAAGTGTAAGGACCTTACTTTTTATGGATGAACTCAGATGTCTCCGAGCCATTTATACGTTGTGATTGAAACTCTACATGCTTCGTATCTTAAGTTCGCCGTGATCTTTCGTGTTTAGGTCGTGCCTTGTAGGCTCGGTGCCTTCGAGATTTAGTAGCTCGATTTTCATGATCTTATTGTCAGGTAACAGTCCCCGGTTTAGGGTGACCCGCATGATTATGGGTCTTTTAGATGATTGGGCATGGTATCGTGAATTCTTACTTCCTTTAGGATTTCATGCCCCCGTTTAATGGTGGCCCATGGGCCTAGAAGGTTTCAAATGTAGAATTTATTCTACGTGGCGTAGCGATAGCATTGCTTATAGAAATGTGAACTGGTGAAACATAAAAGGAAAATTTCTTTTCATTACTTGTAGTGTAAGTAATTGAAGATACAAAAGCTATCCGCCATGGACATAATGTGCTATATGAAAATGGTTTATTGGACCCTTAAACTAAATCCTAATATTCAAGCCTTGGATTTTCATATTGAGTAGGAGTGCCTTTTAAATTTCCGAACTTAGATCTACGGTTCTTGACTCCGCGTGTGATAGTCCCCTAGTACTCGAGGCTGAATTTTGAGGGCTCGAGTACTATTGATCCGATACATGCAACCCCTAATCCCCAATCTTAGATTGGTCTTCAAACTAGAGTAGCACGTTTACTGTTACCTCGTTAGAAATCTTGCAGTAAAACCCACTTCGGGAAAAAAACTGCTCAAAGGGAAAAAGAGGGCAACACGTGCTTTCAGGCCTAATCCTTGGACTCGACTTAGATAGAGTACCTGCATGGATTTTTTCAAAGCGTAACAAACCTTAAAGAAATTTATGTATTCATACCTTATCAGTAGTACCGCTTTAAGTATGCCACATTCTAGTTGTTTGGAAGTGGTACACCATTTTCGGACTCAAGATGGTATGAGCCTTTCTCGGTTATACCAGTGACTCTGTACGATTCCTCCCAGTTCAGACCTAGTTTACCGTCATTCGGGTTCTTGGTATGCAATGTGACTTTCCTCAATACCAAATCCCCGACTTGGAATTGTCGAAGGTTTGCCTTTCAGTTGTAATATCATCCAATTCGCTGCTTTGAGTTACTAATTGGACTAGGGAGGATTCTTGCATTTTGTCTGCTAAATTTAAGGTTGTGGCTATGGCCTCGTCATTGGACATATCCGTAGCATATCAGAACCTTAATCTCGGTTCTCCTACCTCTACCGGAATCAAAATCTCTGCGTCGTAGACTAGAGAGAACGGTGTTCCACCAGTACCCTCAAATTGTTGGATATACCCATAGGACCTCGTGCAAAATTTCTTTTCACTTCCATTTTGAGTAGATAAATCTTTTCTTCATGTTCTGTAGTATAGTTTTGTTTATTGACTCCGCTTGACCGTTCGCACTTAGGTGGTATGGGGTCAATAGAAGTTTTGTTTATTACGATTCCGCTCCTGAATTGTTTTTGCAAGTACCGTCGTGGATTTCCCTCATCACGGTATCGGTCTCCCCGGGTCCCAAGCATCTTTCTAACGGTACAAAAAAAGATCTTTCATATGGTTTTCCTTCAGCTAAACTACACTTGACAACCTTAGTTCGAAGGGCCCTTGATTCTTTGGATCCGATGGTAATTTCCGCTTATGAAGGTAATCTATGTATATGTTTATCCAATCCGATATCAAGCTCGTTGAGTTTATCTTGGCATGAACTTTCTTTATCAACCGAGCTCATCGATTGCACCACCGTTCCGGAGTCAAATTCATAGGAGTCGGCCGATGATCCTAAGTTAGCCAAACTATCGACCTTGTTATTCTGATCTTGGGGCACATGTTGTAATATCCATTCTCTGAACCGAAGTAACACCAATTGTAACTTATCCAAGTATCTCCGCATCTGGTCTTCTTTGGCTTCAAACGCCCCGTTAACTTGGTTAACCACAAGGAGGGAGTCGCACTTGGATTCGATCACCTAAGCCCCAAGGCTTTTATTCAGTTCTAGACCTAAAATCATAGCCTCATATTCAATTTAAATTCGATTTCCAAGTCGGACCCCTTCGCGTTGGAAGCGATGTCCGTGAATAGGGTCAAGATCCCCGAGATAGTCCTCGAAGCAAGTAATCTTTATCGACCTCAGGGATCAAGGTCAGTGTGAAATCGACCACGAAGTCTGAAAAATATAAGAATTTATAGCTGTTCGGAGTTTGTACTAAATATCATACCCACTAATATCTACGACCCATTTTTCTAGCCGGCTAGAGAGTTCGGGTTTATGCATAATGCTCCTTAGTGGGTATGAGGTCACAACACATATAGGGTCACACCGAAATATGGTATTAGTTTCCTAGATGCACTTAGTAAGGCAAGCGCTAACTCTTCTATGTGTGGATAACTTGTTTCGACATCACCTAGAGTTCTAGTAACGTAATAGATAAGAAACCGCATACCTTTTTCTTCCCGAACCAGCACAAACTTACCGTGACCTCGAATACTGCCATGTAAAGGTACAACTGCTGGTTCGCCTTCAAGGGGTGCAACAAATGAGGGCTCGATAAGTGTTGTTTGAGATCTTCCAAAGCCTTTTGGTTCTTCAGGGTCCATGAGAAGTCCCTATTTTTCTTTAATAACAAAAAAAGTTCGTGGCTTTTATCCAACAACAACAAAAACAAACCCAGTTTGATCCCAACATATGGAGTCTGGGGAGGATAGTCTGTACGCAAACCTTGCCACTACCTAATGCAGGCAGAGAGGCTGTTTCCAATAGATCCTCGGCTCAAGAAGGGCAAGAAGAAGAAGAGGAAAGGAAAAAAAACAAATATATATATATATATATATATATATATATCAACAGGGAATACAATAAAACCCAATAATAGGAAAAGGGAATATAATACCGGAGGCGAACAAAACCACATACCGTAATAAAAATCTAAGAATACGAAAGGAAATGCATGCCAGTAAGCCTAGCGGTGAACACTATAAACTACCTACTAACCTTCTACCTTAATCCTCGACCTCCACACCCTCCTATCCACACCCTCCTTAGTGAGCTGAAGCAACGCCATGTCTTGCCTAATGACTTCTCCCCAGTACTTCTAAGGCCTACCTCGACCCCTTCTAAAACTCTATAAGGCCAACCTCTTACACCTCCTGACAGGGGCATCGATGCTTTTTCTCCTAACATGTACGAACCATCTCAGTCGCGACTCCCGCATCTTGTCCTCCATGGAGGCTACTCCCACTCTGTCCCGGATAGCTTTATTCTTAATCGTATCTCGCCTGGTACACCCACACATCCATATCAACATCCTTATCTCTGCTACTCTCATCTTCTGCACGTGGGAGTTCTTGACTGGCCAACACTCAACCCCATACAACATAGCGGGTCGAATCACCACTCGATAAAACTTACCATTAAGTCTTAATGGCACATTCCTATCACATAGCACACCGGAAGCGAGCCTCCACTTCATCCACCCAGCTCCGATGCGATGTGTGACATCTTCGTCAATATCCTCGTTACCCTAAATAATAGACCCGAGATACTTAAAACTCGCTCTCTTGGGGATAACTTGAGCATCAAGCTTAACCTCTACACGTTAGCCTCTGTACCACCTTGACGTTGTCAATAACGATGATATTTCTATGGAGTTTATTTTATCCAGGTTGATATCTATTCCTCAATTAGATACCATGAATCTGCGGAACTTTCCCTAGCCTACGCCGAAGGCGCACTTTGGGTTCAGCTTCATATGGTATTCCCTTATTATACAAAAGGTTTTTTGCAAATGTTCCAAATGGTCCTCTACTCGCACGAAATTAAATAACATATCATCAATATAAAACTCCATGGATTTTCCTATTTGTTACTCGAACATTCAGTTAGCTAAGTGTTGATACATGGCACCGACAATTTTTAATCCAAACAACATCACGTTATAATAATAAGTGCCGAACATAGTTATGAAATAAGTTTTCTCTTCTCGCTTGCGTCTATCTGTATTTGGTTGTAACCGGAATAGGAATTGAGAAAGCTCAATGTCTCATGCCTAGCCATTGAATCGATCATTCGGTCGATGTAAGGCAAAGGAAATGGATCCTTCGACCATACCTTATTCAAGTCCTTATAATCTACACACATTCTATGCTTGTTTCCTTTTTAGGTACGGCGACTACGTTAGCTATCCAATCCGGGTGTTTAACCTCCCGAATGGAACCTATTTTTATGAGTTTAGATCCCTCGTCTTTGATGAATGCGTGCTTGATTTCGGACGGTGGCTTCCTCTTCTGTTTGACCAGGTGGAATTTCAGATCAGAGCTCAATTTGTGAGTTATTATCTGTGGTGGGATTCCTGTCACATCTTAGTTGGACTAGGTAATACAATTGGCATAAGCTTTAAGGAAATCAATGATTTTTTCTTGAGCATGGGGGTTAGCCCTGTGCTCAGGTATACCTTTCTGTCCGGAAAATGCTCGAACAATATGACCTGTTCCAGTTCTTTGATTGTTGAGTTTGACGCATTAGTATCATCAGGTTCTACGAAATATCTCGGGACCTCGAAGTCAACTTCTACATTTGTTTCTTCTGTATTTCTGGCCCGATCAGGGTGGGGACCTGTGATTGCTATTTGGAGCCTTTCTCTTCGACCAGTCCCTCATTTTTTTATGTCGTGATGGAGGGAGTCGTCGACAACGAACATCTCCTTTGTAGCTGGTTGTTCCCCGTAGACTTTTTTTGATTCCACTTGGTGTTGGAAACTTCAACGCTTGATGCAAGGTCAACGATATTGCCCTCATTTTGTGGACCCATGGTCTCCTAAACAAGGCGTTGTATCTCATATCCTCCTCGATTACATAGAACTTTGTCTCGTGGGTGGTTCGAATTATGTTTACCGATAGGGAGATTTCACCATTCATTATCTCGCACGCCATATTTAACCCGTTCAATACTTGAACTTCTAGTAAGATCTGATCCAACATCCCTAGTTGTTCCACGACTCTCCATCGGATTTTTTGGCGGATCTACTTGGATCAATTAACACACGCCTTACTTGAGATTTATTAATAAGTATAGATATTACCAGTGCATTTTTGTGAGGTTGAATAACGCCCTCATTGTCCTTGTTGTTGAACGAGATGGATCCTTTTGAACATAGTCTCGAGTTTTTTTCCGCTTGTTATAGAAACTTTGGTGAATTTATCCTTAGCCCTTGTGGAACATCCATTCATCCAATGATAATGTTAATCACATGTTGAGGTTCTTCCTTCTTGATTTTTTTGTTAGCATCCCTATGTAGATTGTTGAACATCCATTCATCCAAGATGTAGATTGTTGAATAGACAAGCCATTTCTTCCCTTAACTGCATGCAATCCTCGGTTCTGTGACCGTGAGTACCATGATATTTACATATCAATTGTGATCCCTCTGTGCGGGATCATACTTGAGTGGACTTGGCCACTTTGCCTCCTTGATGCGACCGATGGGTGATTCTATACACACTGCATCCACGTTAAAGTTATATTCTGATAGTCTTGGGGCATCTCTGATCCCGGGTGATTTGCCGAAACCGTTTATATTCACCAAACCTTGGTTGCTTGGACCCTGGTCACTTCTTCTCTCATTTCTGGTCAGGTAGCAATTGGGTCCGTTTTCCCTTCTATCTAAGCTGTATGGATGATATGATCTAGGGGTGGCCTCGACTTCTGATCCACTATTATTTTAGACTTGTCTTTTTATCTATTGTTATAAACCAACCCCTAGGGAGATCCTAGTTGGTCGTCCTTGACTCTGATCTTTGAGTGGTACCTTTTGTGGACATCGGTCTAGGTAACCGCAGAGTATTCTACCAAGTTTTGTTTCAATTGTTGAGAAACAACCAAACTTCAGAGGTTGAGTCCTTGAGTAAACGCCTGAACGGCCCAAACGTCTGCAATCATAGGAGGTCCATCAAATCCATATGAACCTCGACACGAATTCCCTAAGCATCTCGTTGTCCCTTTACCTGACTTTGAACAGGTTCGATTTCCTCGTTTCAACTTTGATAGCGTCGACATGGGCTTTAATGAAGGAATCTACAAGAATAGAAAACGAATCAATATAATTTGGAGGTAAGTTATGGTACCATATCATTTCTCCTTTGGAAAAGGTTTCCCCGAATTTCTTCAGCAACACTGACTCAATCTCGTCATCCTCGAGGTCGTTGCCTTTTATCGCACACGTGTAGGAGGTCACATGCTCGTTAGGATTTGTGATTTTATTGTATTTGAGAATATCGAGCATTTAGAACCTTTTCGGAATTGGCTTTGTTGTCGCACTCAGGGGGAAAGGTTTCCGAATGACTTTATGAAATTTGGTCCCTTCAGTATCGGAGGCGCTCCCAGGTTCTAGTGCACCCTTGAATTATAAGTCTCCACCTTCTTGTCATTTGCCTCTATATTTTTTTTCCGGATTCCACTACTTTTTATCAGTGTTTCAAGCATTTTCACCACCTCGGAAGTTTCCCCGGGTCCGGACCTGTCTGGTTTTGTGACAACCTGTTCTTCTCTCCGAGTATTTTCTCCAACCCGTTCAGGTTCGGCCGCATTGTGTGTGTGATTTTGACTCTGCTGTGGGCTATTGCAACTTGCTGAGCTTCAAACATCTCAAGAATAAAATGTAAGCTAACTCCATCACCTCCCCCTTTAGGTGCCTCTCAAGCCGATGGCCGGGGTGCCCATGAATGCTGTTATCGGGATCAGTCGGCAGGTTGATATTGACAGCAACCTGTGAATTGGCATCAAGTAGTCAGTAACCGGAACACCATTGGGGCCGACATAAGGTATGCCATTGATTGGAACCACATTGTTATTTTCATCGTGGTGGCCTGACTCGGTATCAACAATCAAGTGAGCAGATTGAGAATTGACATATTGAACAGTCCTGAAATCAAACTTCAAAGAACAAGCATAAAAAAGTGTTACAAAGATTCGTATTAAATGACCTCTATTATCCTTAGACCTATGGTGGGCGCAAAATTTTTTACCCTTCAAATGAGTAACAATTAAATTTATATATAGTTTAAAGGATACATGATTTAATTTAACACGAATGATCAATGAAATAGCAATTAATTGAATTAAAAGAAAGTAAAACGAACAAACCAAACGTGATGAAATAACCAAGCTTGGCGTTAAGTCCGAATGCTAGAAACTGGTTCCAATCGGCCTCTCGGGATGGAGCTCGGTAACATTTGAATGGGACAACAACAAAAGAACACTTCAACAATTGCTAAAAGTCTAAAGTAAATTTTATTGTTTTGATATGCGTTCCAACAATGGTCAAAAAAATGAAAAGGTTCTCCCCTTTATAATAGTAAGGGAGTTTCAAACCTAGTACAAGTCTAAATAAGTTAATATCGGGCGTGATCCGCAACGTAATATCCAGTTGATGGCGGATATTTCGGCTCCTCGTTCGTCCTCTTTAACCGTCTTCCCTTTGACCTCAATCCTTTGTTTTGCTCGAGCTTCATTCTTCCCATTTTTGGCCATGCCGGATTGGCTCCAATCTGTAGGCACCCTCTTATCTGAGCCAGCATCGAATTACGATGTCCCTTGTTTCTTCATCGAAAAATCGGAGGTAACTTTATTTCCAATTTTTCCGTACACACACTTATTAGTAAACTAAGTTTCTGATTATATCCAGGGTTCATTCAATTCAAATCTGAAGTAGTTTGTAGTATATATATTCATAATAGTTGTCTGGCTTCCTTCTCGATATTGTATTACCTTGCTTATCGATATATAAAGTTTTACAGCATGTTTGAATTCTTGTTCCTATTATTCCTTAATTTATCATTTTGTATTATATTTTACTTATCACGCATAACTTAAGTCCTAAAATGGATAAGCGATTATTGCAAATAAAATCCTATTTTAGAGTTCAAAATCCACCATACAAAGAATTTAAGCTTAATTATAGCTAATAATCGTTACTACATTTATGTGTGCAAACAACTTTCAAAATATTTGATAAATGATTGTAAACTATCAACTAATGAAGCATAACAAACAAAGGAATATAAAGAACGCCTAGTGCAAACATAATAAGTGAGTATAACAACTCTACGCTGCTCTCTCCTCTCTCCTCTCTTTCTTGGGCGACATGGAGAACTAAGGGCTGCCATGGACGTGCAGGCCTCTCCCCAGCTTCAAGCTGTGGGAGAGACGGATCCCATCCCTAAAACGAATACATATGCTTCATTACTCACGTCAAAATCACAACCAGTAGCAAAAACAATCCTTAAACCTGTCCAGCATGTTCATGGACAGCTTATGATGCAATTTTCGTTTAAGGAACTGGAGGAATATGCAGTTGAAGAAGGTCTTCACCAAGCTGTAGTGATGAAGCTCTCATATGGTGCGCCAGATTTGCTGGAACTACGAAATTTAATTCCAACACAGTTTGGGATTAAAGGTCGCTATTTGATCGGCTTGCTCGCGTTTCGACAATTGTTGATTCGTTGTGATGTTTATGACGATTTTGTAGCTGTTATTTCGAAGCAGGTTGGTTATTTACAGTAAAAAGGACAACAACATCAATATCGTACATTCCCATGACCTCAAAATTACAATCCTAAGGTTGAGACGTCAAAAACAGTGGCATGGGTATCGTTTCCAGATTTGCCGA
>MDKI01126984.1:0-43582 GCA_005239505.1 Nicotiana paniculata
TAATACACTTATACAAGATTTACAAGAAATTGCCTTACATAAAAAAAATTTAAAAAAAATAGCTCGGACCCGTTTAGGCCTGTTTGGCCCGCGGGCCCGCGGGCCCGGCCCTCTTAGCCCGGGCCCATGTGGGCTTAGGCCCGTAGGAGGCCGGTTCCACACATATAGCCCGTTTGGCTCGGGACCGTTTAGCCCGGGCCCTCATAACCCAGGCCCGCATAGCCCGGACCCGCTTAGCCCGGCCCACTTGACCCGTTTGGCCCGGGCCCGGCCCGTTAGCCACCCTTGGTCGTGCGGTTAATACGATTTATACCGGTATAAATTATGCCGGTATAAGTTATATTGGGATAAGTTATACTGAGATTAGTTATGCTGGGATTGATTTTTATTCATTGTTTGATATGTTGTATTAAAAATGACAATTGCATAATTTCTAAGAAGAAGATATAAGTTATAGCGGTGCTAATTAACCCACCTTTTATAAGGTATAAGTTATCACAGTGTTAAAATTAACACCAGAATAACTTATATCTAATTTTCTAACCAAACATAGTATTAAAATGATATTAAATTTTTATACCACTATTATATCTTCGTATACCTCATACCAAACGACCCTAAAAGGATTCTGGATATCCTATCGGAATACCTCCGTCGTTCAATTTGTGTATTTGGTTCCCGAGGCCTACCCTATGTGGGCTTCTACCTAATTTATGAGCGCCGAAAATGCGACCTTGATTGTGACATCGACACCGTTGACCAGATCCAGCAAGACGAAAAACAATATTTATGCAATTCAGCAGCAGGTATATACTATAACTAGTGAACTTACCACGCCTCGCGGTTATTAAAAACACGAGTAAATATATAAAATAATCAATTTATTGTTACAAAATATAATATTGTATAATAGATGTCTATAACTCCTAAAGAAGTTATTCCCACTATTTTTCTCCATTATTCCCACTACTTCTTATTATTATGGTTATAACTCACACCTCTATAACCTCCTCCATGATCTTCCCCCATGATCTCAATAATTAATATCGCATCCCTTTGTATTACCTATATCATCCTATAAATAAAGGGTTTGGCATCACATTGTACACACGTGAATACATAAAAAAGATAATAATCTTTCTTTTCTTGCTCTTTACATCTTTTGTCTATTTTCTTGTTTTATGTTATTGCTTTGAGCTTAGTTTCTTAACATTCATCAGCTAATATCCTATTTATGAGAAGTTAAATAGATTTTTTGAAAATATTCCTTTTCTCCGGTGCCACTGTTTTGCTGGTTAGTGTTTTATCTTTCCCCTCTTTATTTCTTTCTTTTCGTTTCTCTTTTTTATTTTTTCTTTGATTCCTATCCCCGTGTATACATAATTGTCGTGACCCTTAATCTTCAACCATTTCTAGAAGATCTGAAATTGCAGACTAAGGACTACTTTTCATATTTTCCTTTTATTTTATTTTATATTATGACTATTTATTCATGTTTTCTGGTAAATAAAAGCATTCATACCTAAGTAACTATATGCACAGTATCTCAAACAAACAAACAAACTAACTGAAGTTGTACATCAAGTCCCAACTTTCAACATCTAAAGGCGTCAACACTTCTAAAGCAACTACAACAACTACACCAGATAACACTAATGGTAGAAATTCCCACTCTCCATTTTCCTAGCTATTTTGACCTTCAGACTGGCCTTGCAGAAAACTTCTGTCCATCTGTCAATCTGTCCTACGTTTGTTTAGAAAAATACTGAAATATCTCGCTTGCCAGACATGATAAGTACTTCCAGCCAAAGTCATTTGAACACCTCTGCTACTGTAAGATTTCCTTTCCTCACTGCACATGGCCATGCATTCTGTTACGTTCTGCTAGTCCAGCAAAGGTCTAACAAAGCCTTGCGAAGTAAATAGTTTTTTTCCAGACTTCATTAGACAATCTACAATCAAAGAAGAGATGAGCAATAGTTTCACTTTTCTCATTACATAGGATACAAGTTTGGTAGTAAATAACACCCCATCTACTTGGTCTGTCTTTAGTGATAAGTTTCTCTGGTAATGCTAAATTCATAAGAAATAACCATCTGGGAGTTCCCTGATTGTTGTACAATTTTCCTCCATTGCATCTTTGAATAAAACCCTCTTAGTTTCTGGTCTCTGCATGGCCAAGTGGGGGATTTTAGATGGCACCAACCCTTTTTAATACTCTTCAAAGTATGCAAAAGCTACACCAATACCTCTTTTCTAGCATAACACTTCTAGATAATTTTCTCCAGTGATAATGAACTTGACACTTATTTACCTCGAAATTAGAGTAACAATTAAACTTGTAATGTGGTTATAAAGATACGTGATCTGATTCAATACCAATTGATAAATAGTGAATTAAATAAATGAATTGGACGATAAAATAAATCAAACCAGTGTTGTAAGAACAATAGTGAGTAATAAGTAAATAGAGAGCAGCGTCTATATTATTTTCAGTGAATGTATATGTCTAGAAATGAATGGGACCCCTCTTTATATAGTAGAGGAATACTATAATAGGTACAACTCTAATAACGGAAACAAATCTCATGATTGGTGTCAATAACCGTCTGATTCGATCTGCCACATGATTTCCGCCATGATCTTCGACCAATTGCTAATATCTCGTCATCCCGTTATTATGCCTCATTCGATATTGATCATGCTTGATCTAGACCTTCAGAGAGCACTTCGATCGTCATGTCTTCGGGCTTGAGCTCGGTCCTTTATGATCTTATTCTCGAGGCAACTCCTCGAGCCTATAAAATCGGACATACTCGATTTTAACCGTATACAGATAGTTCCCGCATTTCTTAGAGTAAAACGACAAGAAACAATTTGAGCCTAGATTCTATGATACCTCGATCATGACGTCATCCTCGTGACGTAAGTGACAGATGCGAACGAAACGTCCCGTTGATCCAGTTCCCCAAGCCATTAATGCATGTAGTTAGCAGTCGGCCACTAGCGCCACCGAATCGTCGTCATAAGCCTATAAATACCACCTCCTCTATTGAATCGAACTTTACTTCCAAATTCTTTTCTCTAATCTTTACAAGCTTCTCTTCTTCAAGTTCCTCTTCCTTTGTCAGTTAGCGTTTTCCATAACACCAATTTCTTCTCCTTTCTAGAACTTCATATAGCGATGGCTAAAATATCAAAAATTGTCCCCCAAAAAGAAAAAGCCTCTTCATCGCAGTCGGCCGGCAATAAAATACCGGTGGAGCCTCTTATCGAAGAGTGCGTCTTTAGGACAGTCGAACTGACTTCCGATTTTAAAGTCGGGAGACCCTCCTCAATTCCAGGACGATGTGAGCCCATGTCCAAACACATCTGCTCGATATCAGAAGACAATCTCGAGCAGGTGAAAAAGGACTGTAACTGGGAAAACAAAGAGGTGGTGATTCCTTCCCCTGAGGAGGACATCACTACCCATGTTGAAGGGTATTTAAGTGTGTACACTTACCCTTTCACATTGAGCCCTGTAGATCTGGTCATACTTGACTTCTGCCGCCAATATCGGGTGACCCTTGGCCAGATCTACCCCTCCTTCTGGCGTATCATCACTTTGCTCAGGTTCTTTTTGAGCAAGGTCGAGGGGATGACTTTCACCCTCGACCATCTGATTAGGTTATATAGCCCTCGCTTTTATCGAGGTGGATTGATAAAGCTCCAGCATCGGGACACAAAGACACTATTCTCGAGCAATGATAAGGACAAGGACCGAGGATGGATGGGCTGGTTCGTCCGAATCAAAACCTCCGACCTAATTTCCACCAAGAAAATGCCATTCCCCGAGGAATGGAACATGAGACGTAAGTACAACTCCATCGATGATGTTTACCGTTTTGCTTCTTTTATTCCTTTCAGACCCAAGTTCTTTTTTCATGGTGCAGCTTCCCCTTGGTTCCCTGGTGCGATTCCGGACCTTGCAGGCTGGGTTTGACAACTGGCCTCCACCTCTTCAAATGTCGAGCGTTGTTCGCACGATTTGGACAAGGGTCAGTGGGAGGCTAAAAACCACGGTGAGCTAATTTGCATGTACATCGAGGCTTCCCTGTAGAGTACTCTTTTCTAACTTGGTTTCTTTTTATATAGGTCTCGGAGACAACGTCATCATGAGGCCACCTCCGCCTGGGGAAGAGGAGGTTCCGAAGCCGATCAAAGAGAGGAAGAGGAGAATATTTTCTCCTCTTAATACCCCCAAGCCAAAGAAAAACAAGGCCCTAAAGTCAAAGGCTGATCCTTCTGTTCTGTGCGCCGATGTAGTCCAACAACTATGGGAGGAAGATGAAGAAGGCGAGGATGACGGCTGCCTGATGGTAGCTCGAAAGAGGGGAAGTATTGAAGCTTCCAAGAGCGCCCAGCCGGTGGTGGTTGAAGCGGTTCAATCTTGAACCGAAGACATCTCGGAAGAGGATCCGAGCAAAGTCCCCGAGCAATTGGGTTGTGAAGACGCCCCCGCCGTGATGAACAACCCGCGGGTGTGCCCTAAGGGTCTAGCTCTAAGGACCTTCAAAGAGAAGATAATGTCCCAAGTGACTCACTTGGAATAATTAACATTGGTGATTCGCCGCCTGGACCTACATTCTCCGAAGGGCAATTTCAAGATGCTCGGCCCATGAAGACTCCTGATGTGGGGATGGCCCATGAAGGGAATGATATATTCTGGGAATTCTTCGCATGATTCGACGACGGTTCCGACCTGGATGCGTTGATCATCTTTGACGGGGCTCAGCGGCTTCTGAAACAAGTAAGCCTTAGCCCCCGTAATTATGATTTCTTCTTATTCTCATTCTTCCAAGTCTGATTTCCCTTTTTGTGTATAGGCCATGGTGTTCCATCGAGAGGCATCTTCCAAATCCCGAGCTGAGATGGTCTGATGTGAGGCTGAACTCAAGAAGCTCATGGAGAAAAGAGATGGCCTCAAAGTCCTCTACGTTCAAAAGGAATAGGATATCAGGAACCTCCGAGCCGAACTCACAAGAGCTCATCGAGAACAGACCGATCTTATCGAACAATTAATGTAACTTCTTGAGAGTTTGTTATGTGTTAACTTGATTTTGGCAATTAATCCTTTGACTTTGCAGACCCAACAAAAGGGAGAATTGGTCGAGCAGCTTCGAGAGGAGGCCAAGATGAAGGAGGCTGAGACTCTAGGGTGGAAGTAGAACATGGATCGTCTCACCTCGGAGAAGGACATGATTCTTGTCCAATTAACTTTGGTAGAGCACCAACTTTGAGGTGAAAAAGAGGAAAGCTTGGCCCGGGCCCAGAAGATCGAGGAGCTTGAGGCTAGGTTGGCCGTTGAGCTTGAAAAGGCTAAATCAGAGGCGGAGGCGCTTGTATCCTCTTACCGAGTTGACGCCGAGGCTGCCAACATTCAGCGAGGAGATCTTCGTTGCTGCTGAATTCAAGTTGTCTTGTGCTATTGATCATGCTAGGCGCCAATCCCGGAGAGAGACTCTCGAGGAGGTACATGTTCGGGGCTTCGACCTCTCGGCTGATATCGAGAGTGCAAAAGTATTGGAGGATGAGGTCGCAACCTTAATTTTCGATGATGAAGACTCGACGAGCGGCTCCGAGGATGAAGGAGATGAGGACGGAATCCCCGATAATGCAACTCCCCAAGCAGACTAGGCGCTTAGGGTTTTTCTTCTTTTGTGTCTTTTTCTTTGTTTTTTGTGTAAGACCCCACGTGGTCTTTGTAGATACTTTCTATAAATAAATAGTTCTTTCTCTTTCTAGTTTATCCCTGATTTGTGATAGATTTTATTTTGCTTTTGCCTTGTGAAAATTTGATTGTTGTAGTTTTTGTAGTTGGACACTAGCTCGAACTAAAATCAAACCCTTAGGTTTTAAAAAGCGAGTCCCCGAGCTCAATAATATGTTTGAGATTTCGGATGGCTTCATTAATGCCATAACTACATTGTTTTTATAACTAAGTTCAAGTAATTTTTGAACTTACAATGAAACTAACCCTTAGGTTTTTTATCAAATAATGGGTAAGTTTTAAACTTACATAACCTATAAGGTTTTATGATGAGTTTTCGAGCTATATTCTAGTTGACTTAATTTGAACTCGAAATAGTGGAACCCTTAGGTCCGAATTGAGCAAGAACGAGGTCTCGAACTCTGACTATATTGGCCCTTAGGCTCTTTAGACTAGGCCGATTTGACCTCTAAAAATAGCTGTTATTTTTCCTTTTCGGCTTAAAAGACTTAGTAAAAAATTCTTTATGCCTTAGCATTTATTTTTCACCAATTAGGTTTTTTGAGGGTCCGATTATCGAAACCCCTTTGCTTTTTGTGCCTTAGCACATTTGTGTTAAGATAGTTTGATACCTCTTAAGCTTTTTCAAAGGCTGATATTATTGAAGCCTTTTGGTTTTTCGAGGGCTGATTTTATCGAAGCCCTTAATTGTCTGCCGAGGGTAGCCTTTTAACCGATTTTTCAAAGAATTCGAAGGCTATTTTTTGTTGCGGAATTCAGACGTCTCTGAGCCGCGTAATTTCGCCCGTAGCCTTAAATTTGACCATCGCCTTCGGGTTTGCCTCTTGGGCTTGTTTCCCGATAACATCTCGAACATGTTCGAAATGTCAATCCCTGAAAATGATGGCCTTGGACTATACATCGAGGGGTGCCTCTTTGAGGTCTTGTGATTTTGAGTTCTGATAATTTGAATGGGTAGTCCCCGAGTGTTTGAAGTGTGTTTGTACTTGGCTCTTGAGCCATTTTCCACAAAATCATAAGTATGTGATTTGCATAGAAAAGAATTTGCTACGAGACACGAGATGTTTGATGAAGGAAGGATGCTTTTTTGAATAATCTATACATGCTTACATGTTTTGCCATCGGGACTCGAGTAATCTATATGGACACGGTTCATTCGACCATTTGGCCCGTTACAAAGCTTTTCCTATCTAGGCCCTCTGACACGATGTACATTTATCACATCCGAGGGTGATGCCCCCAGTATTCGAGGTTAATTGCAAAGAAGCCTTGGATACTGTTGAATTTTCCTCAGGTAGAACATAGTGTTGCCTCGTTAAAAACCTTGTCGGAAAACCCCATTTGGGATAAAAACAGATCTAAGGGAAAAAGATTGGAACGCATACTTTAAAACCTGAGGTCTCGATGTCTTCGGTCAGGCTCCTGCAATGAGTTAGCTCTAAATATGTATAAATGAAAGAGAAGAAAAAGTCATACCTTAACAATAGTAATACTTGATAAGTGATATGTTCCAGTTGTTTGGCAATGATTCGTCGTTCATTATTCTCCTGTTGTAGTACCTTTCGATTCGTTGCTTTTGTGCAGCCATTCGAACGAGTGCAGCTTCTCATTTCTCATCTAACAACTCGAGGGTGGTATTCATGTCCTCGTGGTTCGATTCCTCTGTTACGTGTCGAAACCTGGCACTGGGCTCTCCGACTTTGACTGGTATCAAGGCTTCGAAGCCATACACTAAGGAAAATGGAGTTGCTCATGTACTGGACTTCGACGTTGTCCGATATGCCCATAGGATCTCGGGTAATATTTCCCTCCATTTCCCTTTAGCTTCGTTCAGCCTTTTCTTCAAGTATTGGATGATAGTCTTGTTTGTTGATTCTGCTTATTTGTTCCACTTGGGTGATACGGTGTTGATAGTATCCTCTTTATTTTGTTATCCTCGAGGAATTTCGTTACCCTGCTGCCGATAAATGGTTTGCCGTTGTCACATAGTATTTCCGCGAGTATCCCAAATCGACATGCGATATGATACCAAATGAAATATATCACTTCTTTCTCCCTGATTTTCTCGAAGGCATGTTCTTCAACCTATTTAGAGAAATAATCAGTGATAAACAAAATGAACTTAGCTTTACCTGGGGCTGATGGCAGAGGGCCGACGATGTTCATTCCCCATTTCATGAATGGCAATGGGGATAGAACCGAGTGAAGTTGTTCTCTGGGCTGGTGGGTCATCGGTGCAACCCTTTGTCATTTATCGCATCTTCGAATTCACTCCTTAGAGTTTTTTCCATGCTATCCTAGTAATATCCTGCTCTAATAACCTTGCGAATTAGCGACACGGCGCCGGAATGGTTCCCACAAGTGCCTTCATGGAATTCTCGCAGAACATAATCAGTATCTCCTGGTCCCAAACACACCGCCAATGGTCCATTGAAGGTCCTTCTGTATAATGTTTCGTCTTCATCTAATGTAAAACGAGAAGCTTTAGTTCTAAGGGCCCTCAATTCTTTAGGGTACGATGGGAGCTTCCCATTTTTCAAGTACTCGATGTACTTATTCCTCCAGTCCCAAGTTAAGTTTGTAGAATTTATTTCGACATGCCCTTCCTCGATCACGGACCTTGAGAGTTGAACAACAGTCCCCGATCAGATCTCATCCTCTTCTACCTCACTGTTTTGTTCTTGAGGCACATGTTGTAGAGTCCATTCCTTGAAACGGCGCAAAGTTACCTGTACCTTGTCTAAGTACCTTTGCATTCTATCCTCTCGAACTTTGAAAGTTTCGTTTACCTTATTCACTACAAGCAGAGAGTCGCACTTAGCTTCGACGACTTCGGATGTTAAGCTTTTGGCTAACTCGACACCTGCAATCATGGCCTCGTACTCGGCCTCATTGTTAGTCAATTTATAAGTTTTAATGGGTTGTCTAATAATGCTACCCGTGGGTGTCTTCAAAATAATGCCTAACCCGGACCCTTTCACATTCGAGGCACCGTCCGTGAAGATGGTTCATATCCCCGATGATGTGACTACTTTTAATAAGAGTTCTTTTTCTACTTCAGGTACGAGGGTCGGCGTGAAATCATTCACGAAGTCTGCTAAAATTTGAGACTTGATGGCCGTTCGGAGTTGATATTCAATATCGTACCCGCTGAGTTCGACGGCCCATTTAGCCAATCGGCCCGATAATTCGGGCTTGTGCAAAACATTACGGAGTGGGTAAGTGGTTAATACACATATGGGATGGCACTGAAAATATGGTTTTAACTTTCTTGAAGCGCGTATTAGTGCAAGTGCCAATTTCTCTAAGTGTAGGTACTTAGTTTCTGCATCTGTTAAGGCTTGACTTACGTAATAAACAGGAAACTGCATACCTTGATCTTCTCGAACTAGGACACCACTTACCGTGATTTCGGACACAAACAGTTATAAGTAAAGTTTCTCATCTGCCTTCGGCATGTGAAGCAGAGGTGGGGTCGATAATTATCGCTTCAATCTTCCAATGCCTGTTGGCATTCCAGGGTCCAGGAGATATCATTTTTCTTCTTGATTAGAGAGAAAAACCTATGGCTCCGATCCGATGACCTCGAGATGAATCGACCCAAGGCGGCTATCCGTCCAGATAGCCTTTGTACGATTTTACACTATCTACGACGGTGATGTCCTTGATGGCCTTGATCTTATTGGGGTTGATTTCGATTCCTCAATTTGATACCATGAAGCCGAGGAATTTCCTGAACCGACCCCGAAAGCACATTTCTCGGGGTTGAACTTCATTTTGTATTTCCTTAAGATTTCGAATGTTTCCTGCAAATGAGCCAAGTAGTCCTCTACATGCAGGGACTTAACTAGCATGTCGTCAATGTAAACTTCCATGGGATTTACCTATTTGTTATTCAAACATTTTTGTTAACTAGGCAATGATATGTAGCTTCTGCATTTTTTTAGCCCGAAGGGCATTACATTATAGCAATAGGTTCCATACTTAGTGATAAAAGAAGTCTTTTCTTGGTCTTCTGAGTCCATTTGGATTTGATTGTACCCAGAATAGGCGTCGAAAAAAGTAGGGATCTCGTGGCTGACCGTGACATCGATCATGCGATCGATGTTAGGCAATGGAAAATAATCTTTCGCACACGCTTAGTTCAAGTCCTTATAGTCTACACACATTCTAAGTTTGTTCCCCTTTTGGGGACTACAGCTACATTAGCTAACTATTCGGGGTATTTTACCTCCCGAATGGATCCTATTTTGAAAAGTTTAGTTACCTCTTCCTTTATGAAGGCATGCTTTACCTCGGACTGGGGCCTTCTCTTTTGCTTCACCGGTCTGAACTTGGGATCCAGGCTCAGTCGGTGTTGTTATCTCCGGTGGGATTCCTGTCATGTCTAAATGGGACCATGCAAAACAGTCCATGTTAGCAATAAGAAATTGAATGAATTTTTTTCCTGAGTTCGGGGTTAACCCCATTCCCAGTTATACCTTTCGTTTGAGTAGGTACTCAATCAGTATCACCTGTTCTAGCTCTTCGACCGTTGATTTGGTGACATCTGAATCTTTGGGAACAACAAAGGTCCGATGAGTTAGAAAATCCTCCTTTCAATCTTCATCTACTACCTGTTTCTCCGATTTGGTCGAGGCTGGGGCTGGTGATTGCTATTTGGCCGCCTACTTATATTTGGTGCTTGATTTTTCAGAAGTCGATAGTGTCGAGATTGGTGTTACTTCATCGACCGCAAACATTTCCTTTACAACATGTTGTTATCTGTATACCGATTTTACACCATCTGTCGTCGGGAACTTCATCATTTGGTGGAGGGTCGATGGTACTTCCCTCATGATGTGGATCCAAGGCCTTCCGAGCAGTGCGTTGTATCTCATGTCGCCCTCAATTACATGGAACTTAGTATCTTGGATGGTTCCGGCCACGTTTATCGATAGGATAATCTCCCCCTTAGTGGTTTCACTAGCCATATTGAAGTCGTTTAGGACTTGAGATGCAGGTACAATTTGGTCCTGCAGGCCGAGCTGCTCCACGACCCTCGATCTGATGATGTTTGCCGAGCTACCCGGATCCACTAAAACACGCATAACGTGAACTTTATTTAACAAGAAAGAAATTACTAAAGCGTTGTTGTGTGGCTAAGAAATGTCTTCTGTTTCTTCGTCATTGAATGATAAAGTACCTTCGGGCACATAGTTTCGAGTCTGTTTCTCTCTAGTGATAGACACCTTAGTGCATTTGAATATAGGTCCATGTGGAATATTGACCCCACCGATGATCATATGAATGACATGTTGAGGTTCTTCTTGTTCATTCTTTCTGTTGGTGTCTCTTTCCCTGAAGTGATTATTAGCCTGATCGCTGAGGAACTCACGAAGATGGCCTTCGTTTAACAGTCGAGCTACCTCCTCCCTCAGTTGTGTGCAATCCTCGGTCTTATGACCGTGTGTGCCATGATACTTACACTTTAAATTTCGGTTCCTTTGAGAGGGATCGGTCTGTATAGGTCTAGGCCACCTAGCATCTTTGATCCTTCCAATAGACGACACAATGACCGATGCATCGACGCTAAAATTTTACTCTGATAGCCACGGTTCTTATGTGGGATATGCATACTTGTTGAAGCCAATTTTACTCATAACTCCCCGAGAATTTTGTCCTCGATCGCTTCTTCAATCATTTCGGACGGAGTTGCGTCCCGGACAATTACTCCTTCGATCTGCAACATATGGCCGGTACCGATCTTTATTCGACCTTGGCTATCTATCGACGTCCCTCTAACTTTTACATGTCGACTGATTTGGATGTACTGAATCGGAAGGAGCTCCCAATTGGTCATCTTCGACCCTAATATTCGATTGATATCGATTGTGAACATCTGCCCAAGTTACAACTAGGTACTCGATCAAATTTTGTTTCAACTGTCGTGATGTTATCGAACTCCGTTCATTCAACCCTTGGGTGAAAAGCTTGAACGACCCAATCATCTGTGACCGGTGGCAATTCCATGCGTTCCATTTGGAATCGGGACATGAACTCCCTTAGCATTTCATTATCCTTTTGTCTCACCTTGAAGAGATCCGATTTCCTTGTTGCGACCTTTATGGCCCCGGCGTGTGCCTTTACAAAAGAATCTGCCAACATGGAGAATGAATCGATGGAACTTGGTGGCAAATTGTGGTACCAAATCATTTCTCCCTTCGACAAGGTCTCTCCGAATTTTTTCAGCAACACAGACTCGATTTCGTCATCCTCCAAATCATTACCCTTAATGGCGCATGTGTAAGAGGTAACATGCTCACTGGGGTTAGTGGTCCCGTTATTTTTGGGTATGTCAGGCATACAAAACTTCTTTGGGATTGGTTTTGGAGCAGCACTCGGGGGGAACGACTTTTGCACAAACTTCTTCGAATCCATTCCTTTCAAGATCGGTGGTGCCCCCGGTATCTGGTTAACTCGGGAATTGTAAGTGTCCGCCTTTTCATCATTAGCTTCGATGTTCTTCTCTCCTGATTCAATTCTCTTGGTGAGCTCCTCGAGCATCTTCATTACAATAGGAACGGTTGCGGATGTGTTATTACCCGATATTTCCGGTGCTGGCTCGGTACGGCGAGTGGTCTCCTGCTCGACCCTATTTGGAGCTTTATGTTGATTTTGTAACTGAGTAATGGCGGTTTGTTGAGTCTGAAGCATCTTGAGTATTACTTGGAGGCTGACTCTTTCATCTCATCTGCCCTGTGTACCTCGGCCATCAGTTCGGCGTTCTCTGCGTACACTCCCTTCGGGTTCTATGTCTAAGTCCGCATTCAGAGCAACGTGCGAACTGACGTCGACTGGGTTGACGGGCGGTGCTCCTCCGAGATCAGCCTGTGGCACCTCGATTCCTGGAGCAATAACATTCTCGTTTTCCCCGTGAAGTCCGAGACCGTTGTCACCGTGTGCGGATGCGCTTTGTTTTGACATGTTTCAACCTGAAAGCAAAAATTCTTGACAAGAACAAGAGTAAAATAGTGTGTTTTACCGGAATCACTACTGAACAATCAATATTATCCTTAGCCCCACAGTGGGAGCCAAACTGTTTACCTCGAAATTCGAGTAACAATTAAACTTGTAATGTGGTTATAAGGATACGTGATCTGATTCAATATCAATTGATAAACAGTGAATTAAATAAATGAATTGGACGATAAAATAAATCAAACCAGTGTTGTAGCAATATATTGACCTTGATTTGGGATTGCCTCGAGATCAATTAGTAAGAACAGTAAGAACAATAGTGAGTACTAAGTAAATAGAGAGCAACGTGTATATTATTGTCAGTGAATGTATGTGGTTACAAATGAATGGGGTCCCTCTTTATATAGTAGATGAATCCTATAATAGGTACAACTCTAATAACAAAAACAAATCCCATGATTGGTGTCAATAACCACCTGATTCGATCTGCCCCATGATTTTCGCTGTGATCTTCGGCCGATTGCTAATATCTCGTCATTCCGTTATTATGCCTCACTCGAGATTGATCATGCTCGGTCTCGACCTTCAGAGAGCACTTCGATCGTCATGTTTTCAGGCTCGAGCTCAATTCATTATGAGCTTATTCTCGAGGCAACTCTTCGAGCCTATAAAATCGGACATACTCGATTTTAACCGTATACAACACTAAGAAAATTTATTAATAGGAGATAGATTAGCATAAAACAAAGAAAGCTCCTAAATCTTCTCTTCATTAGCTATATTACAAACACAAAAGAAGGAAAAATGAAAGCAAAGGCAAGAACCGCAAAAAAAAAAAGAAGACACAACAGAGAGCCAAAGAAGTTTATATAATCCAAATAATATTCAAAATAGTTAGGCACAAACTGCTAAATCTTTTCTTGAGTTGCGGCATTCAACTACAGTAATACCTTCCTCACACTTGAATGGGATAAGTAGTAGGGATGAGAGATCGGTCCAACACTCCAAAAAAGAAATTCAAATCAGGAAGGGAAAATACTAAAATAATGAACCAACAAAGATACTAAAGAGAAGGGAGAAAGTGAAGGTAGAAAACCCTAAGAGCGAAAACTTTCAGAGAATTTCCAAAGAAGCTAACAACATCTCCAATGGAGGTTTCATTTTCAATTATATATTTACAGAATGCAAGTATATCATCAGTGGAGAGATTATAATTTCCACATCAACTGTCTTATGATATTCTTAGCGAAATTCCCATACGTCAAATAGAAGGAAAGGTCGAGTATATTGTATTAACATCGAATCACGCATAAAAAAGAAGATTAGATCGTATATATAAGCAACTTAAATTTTCATATTAAGCAGAAGTATCGAGGCAACTAAAGCAGTGAAGGATCATTAGTATCAATAACATACGAATGAAACAGTGGTGATGGTACCTGTCTACTGTCTAGCATAAAAGAGCCAATTTCTCAATTACTTCTCCAAAGGAATCTTGAAAGAAATTATACATAATAGAGTAAAATGAGAAATTCGCCATAATACTAGCAAATATTTTGTAACAATTGACAAATTAATTATCTACAGAGCAAATACTATGTAAGGATTAACAAAATTAAAAACATAAACAATCAAAAATTAGAATTGACCAACAAAAAAATGCTTACATGTCATTCAAGAGTTGGAAGTGTCATCACATAAACAGATTGGAATTTGCAGAGATTGGAAAATCTCCCATTCGGATGTCTTCATTGGCGCAGAAGGAAACAGAATTTGTGTAATAATAGATAGAATTTTTTTTTTTTTTCGTTTCTCAAAGAAAAGACTCAGATTGTGAAAATTTCTTCTACGTAATTTTATTCACCTTATATACAAATTTATGTTGTAGATACAAAAGAATATAAATAAATATTCTTACACATTTGTATTATTTTCTAATGGCTAATCGTGTAACTAACTAACTAACATAAATTATTCTTTTCAATGTGTATACATGTGCTATTCACGTATGTAAGTTTCTGGTCTCTTTCCTCATCTGAAATGGGAGTCATTAAATGAATGGCTACGATTTAGCCTTCTCTTTTCAAACCAACGGGCCGGATTTGATATTAGGATTTTAGCATCAAACTCATGATGTTGACACGTGTCACTCCTCAAAATAAAATTAGCATCTCAACAAAGCTTCTTGACATAAGCTCAAACCATTCTTTGTAAATTCCGAAAACCTTTCTTCTTCTTCTTCTCACTTCGTCTTCTCTCTACCTTCTTATCATTCTTTGAATTAATATGGGAGTTCTGATTTTCAACAGTTTCCCCCAAATAAAAATTAGACAAAGAAGGGAGATGTAGTTGAATTTATAGGAATTAATTCACAAAGAAAAAGGTCTGGGGGGATTTTGAATAGGGAAAAGGGGATTGAAAGATTAAAGAAGGTTTGTTTGATGGATAGAAGCGGCGCGGGAAGAAGGGAAATTGAAAACGTAGGGTGTGTTTGGTACGAACGAAAATATTGTTCAATTTTTTCATGTTTTGTTGGTTTAAATGTTTTAGAAAATATTTTTCTTATCAACTCATTTTCCTTTAATTGGAGGAAAATCTTTTCCTTATCAAGATAAGGAAAAATATTTTCCAAACCTCATTCTCAAGCTTCTCCACTCTCACCAACCCACCTTACACCCCCACACCCATCCACCTAACCGCATCTCATACCCTCTCTCCAAAAAGATTTTTTCTGTCACCACCCATCCTATTACCCCACCCACCGCCTCCCCCACCCCACCCCGCAAAAAAAATTATTTCAAATTTTTATTTTTTGTTTTTCTACACCACCCACCCCGCCAAACCCTTTCCCCACTACCCCTACCCCGTAGAAAAAAAGTTTTTGTTCTTATCAACTCATTTTCCTTCAATTGGAGGAAAATATTTTCCTTATCAAGAGAAGGAAAATCATTTTTCAAAACTCCTTCTCAAGGTTCCCAACCCTCACCAACTCACCCCACGCTCACCCACCTAACCCCACCTCATGCCCTCTCTCCTAAAAGATTTTTTCCGTCACCACCCATCCTATTACCCCACCCAAAGCCTCCCCCACCCCACCCTGCAAAAAAAAATTATTTCAAATTTCTGATTTTTGTTTTTCTACACCACCCACCCCCGCACAAAAAAAGTTTGTTTTTACTTTTTTTTTTGTAATTTTCAAATTTCGTTTTTCCTTTTTTTTTTCTGCGCCCCCAACCCGGCCGCCCGCCCGCGCAAGCACGAAAATCTTTTTTTAAAAATTTATGTTTTTACGTTTTTCTGCACCATCCCCCCCTCTCCCCCTCCCGCAACCCAGTTAAGTGAACTTTGCTCCTGCGATTAGTTGTCCGCAGATGCGGAAATCACTGGGCTGAAGAGGGAAGAATCGAGGGAAATTTCTCATTTCACCCAAATTCGATTTTGAGCTCGGGAGAAGGCGATTTTGCGAGGGTTTTGAAGAGGAAGTCAGTGGGTAACGATTCCTAGCCCTATTTTGTTTATATTTCATCAATCTATTATAGTTTTCTTCATTTAGTCAAGGAATTTGAGTGAGAAAGTGATAATTTGGGGGATAAGTTCCCCAATCAAATTTCTGAGTTTTGATCGGGTTTTAGGCGTCGGAATTAGATAAATTTTTGGCGAGTGGTCTCGTGAGTGAATGAGGTTCTAACTTGATAACTTTTACCCGATTTCGAGTCATGGGCCCGGAAAGACTTTTTGGACATTTTTCCTATTTTAATGCTTTAGCTCTAAATTAATTAGCTAAATTAGTTACTTGTAGTTATATTTACATTATACAATTGGTTTGATTAGATTTGGGCCATTTGGATTCAGATACTCGTGGCAAGAGTGTGATATCGGTGATTTAAGCGGTTCGAGGTAAGTCGCTTGCCTAACCTTGTGCGTGGAAACTTTCCCTTAGGATGTTTTATACTGATTGATGTGTGAGCATCGTGTACGTGAGGTGACGAGTACGTATATGGGCTATTGTTGTAAAAATCCCATCTTTCTTCTAAATCATAAATTGTTTTCCTTTGTTTGAACTATACTACTATGTTAAACTGCTTAGTTTAGATTATGAAAGCATTCTTGCGTGTTTTAACTGTTTATTTGAATTTATGTGGAGCATGTTTAGGTAGATTCTTACTTTCCTTGGTTGTGTTTAGTATAAACTGTATATATCGGTGTTGTAATTGTCATATCATTTTGAGATGCATATTTATTTTGGGGCTACGGACGTATTCCGGGAGATCCCCCGCCTCTGTATATTTATCTTGGGACTACAGACGTATTCTGGGACTCCCCTTGTACTGCATATTTACTATGGAACTACGGACGTATCCCGGGAGATACCCCAACACTGCATATTTATTTTGGGACTACGGACGTATTTTGAGAGATCTCCCTGTACTGGATAATTATTCGGAACTACGGGACGGTATCCCAGGAGATTTTCTTGTTCTGAGCCGAGGGATTCCTTGCCTGTTCAATTTTGTGAATTTTTTTAATTATTTTGCCGTAAATTATACTTATATCATTTACTGCTTAATTCTTTATATTTTTACTCCGGTAGGGACCTGACCTGACCTCGTCATTACTCAACCGAGGTTAGGCTTGGCACTTACTGGGTACCATTATGGTGTACTCATGCCCTTTACTGTACATATTTTCGTGTGCAGATCCAGGTACGAACTATCAGCCTTGGGGTTAGTGCGTGCTTTCTGATTCCAGGAGACTTCAAGGTACTTCTGCTCGCGTCCGCAGTTCCTCGGAGTCCCATTTATTCCCTCGCCTAGAGATTTTCTTTGGTTTTCTTCAGACAATTTTGTATAGAGCTATATAGACTTATAGAAGCTTGTGTTTCACGATATTCCGGGTTTTAGTAGATTATTATTGTATATGTCGAGTGGGACTACCCTTGTTATTTGAATTATAATGTTTATCTTTTATCGTTGTGTTTCTTTAAATTTTTCCGTAATAATAGGCTTACCTAGTCGTAAAGACTAGGTGCCGTCACGACACCTTTCGGAGGGTTAAATTAGGTCGTGAAAATTTGGTATCAGGGCACTAGGTTCATAGGAGTCGTGAGTCACAAGCCGATTTATTATAGTCTCGCGGATCGGTGCTAAGACGTCTGTACTGATCTTTGGGAGGCTATGTAATTGTTAAGAACAATCATACTTCTCTGAATTCTTTGTCGTGCGATTTATTAACACCAAAATTCTAAAAACTTTCTATTCTATTCTTTCTCACAGATGGTAAGGACCGGTACCGGGAGGACCGACAATCAAGCATCCGAGCCCCCTGCCAGAGCCACTAGAGGTTGGGGTCGGGGTAGAGGACGACCACACGGTGCAGCCCGAGAACCTACGAGAGCTGCAACAGAGGGGGCTCTAGTAAATCCAGCTAGAGGGCCGACACCGGAGATTTCTATTACTACTCCAGCCCTCCAAGAGACTTTCGCTCAGTTCATGAGCATGTTCAGCACTTTAGCTCAGGCTGGACTACTTCCGATAGCTTCCGATGCATCTCAGGCCAGGGGAGGGGCACAGACTCCCGCAGCCCGCACTCCTGAGCAGAGGGTCCGGGTTGATCAGTCCCCAAAGTATATTCCTATGCCCCTAGTGGCTCCGGTTCAGCATGAGACCAGGGTAGCTGCATCTGAGGCAGAGAAACTCAGACTTGAGAGGTACAAGAAGTACCACCCACCTACTTTCAGCGGGCTAGCTTCAGATTATGCTACTTGTTTTCTCGAGGAGTGTCATTATATTCTCCGCACTATAGGAATTATGGAGAGGAGTGAGGTTTCGTTCACCGCTTTCTAGCTGAGGGGAGCGTCATATCATTGGTGGCGTGCTTATAAGCTGAGTAGTCCGAACGAGGCAGTCTCACTCACTTGGACTCAGTTTTTAGAGATGTTATTGCGTGAGTATGTCCTTCAGAGCCTCAGGGATGCTTGGCGCGCATAGTTTGAGCAGTTGCGCCAGGGTGCTATGACTGTATCGGAGTATGCAGTCTGTTTCAGTGAGTTACCTCGACATGCACCGGCTCTGGTTGCTACAGTCAGAGAGAGGGTTCATCGCTTTATTAAGGGAATCCACCCTAGTATTCAGACCAGTATGGCCATGGAGTTGGAGATGGACATCACTTGTCAGCGGGCAGTGAGTATTGCCAAGAGAGTGGAGGGCATGTTTTCCTCGGACCGCGAGGAGAGAGAGGCCAAGAGGTCTCAAGACACTGGTCATTATTCAGGAGCTCGTGCACCAACAGCACGCTATGGTAGGGGTTTTGTGAGTCGCCATATTCATTCAGCTCTTCCAGCAGCCAACGGTGTTCCAACTCCTCCAAGACCTCAGGAGCCCTATTATGCACCGCTAGTATCCAGTATGCCTCCTGCTCGAGGTGCTATTACCGGCTAGTCCAGCAGGCTAGGTCCGAGTCAGTCCAGTCGCTGCGTCCTCCGGGGGTTGTTTTGAGTGTGGTGACACTCGTCACATGGTTAGATATTGCCCCAGAGCTAGGAGGGGTGCACCTCCACAGACTTATCAGCCTCCGCATGCTCCATCGGGCCCTATGGCCATTCTTCCAGTCCCAGCTGCCGCCTCATCTTCTCAGGCAGCTTGAGGTGGAGGTCGAGGTCGCCCTAGAGGGAGAGGCCAGGCCAGGTACTATGCCCTTCCAGCCCGTTCATAGTCTATCGCTTTAGATTCAGTCATCATAAGTATTGTCCATTTCTGTCATAGGGATGCATCAGTATTATTTGACACAGGCTCTACGTATTCATATGTGTCTTCTTATTTTTCTCCCCATTTGGGGGTATCTCGGGATTTTTTTTGAGTTCCCTTGTGTATGTATCTACTCATATGGGATATTCTCTTATTGTGGACCGCATATATGAGTCATGTTTGATCGCTCTTAGTGGTTTTGAGACCAGAGCCGATTTGTTATTACTCAGTATGGTAGATTTTGATGTTATATTGGGCATGGATTGGTTTTCTCCCCATTATGCTATTCTTGATTGTCACGCTAAGACCGTGACGCTGGCTATGCTAGGCTTAACACGATTAGAGTGGAGAGGTACCTTAGAGTATACTCCCCGCAGGGTCATTTCATTTCTTAAGGCTCAGCGGATGTTTGAGAAGGGGTGTGATACGTATTTGTCCTATGTGAGAGATGTCAGTATTGATACCCCTACATTTGAGTCAGTTCCAGTAGTGAGGGACTTCCCTGATGCATTTCCAGCTGATCTTCCGGGCATGCCGCCCGATGAGATATTTATTTCGACATTGATTTGTTGTCGGGCACTGAGCCCATATCTATTCCTCCTTACCATATGTCTCCCCCTGAGTTGAAGGAGTTGAAGGAGCAGTTGCAGGAGTTTCTTGATAAGGGTTTCATCAGGCCCAGTGTATCACCTTGGGGTGCTCCGGTCTTGTTTGTGAAGAAAAATGATAATTCTATGCGTATGTGTATTGACTATCGGCAGTTAAACAAAGTTACAGTGAAGAACATGTATCATTTTCCTCGTATCGATGACTTATTTGATCAGTTACAGGGTGCCAGGGTGTTTCCAAGATTGAGTTGAGTTCTGGCTATCATCAGTTGAAGATTCGGGAGCCGGATATCCCGAAGACTGCTTTCAGGACCAGATATAGTCATTATGAGTTTCTTGTCATGTCATTTGGGTTGACCAATGCCCCAGTAGCATTTATGCATTTGATGCACAGTGTGTTCCTGCCGTATCTTGATTCTTTCGTCATTGTGTTTATGGACGACATCCTGGTATATTCCCGATCTCGGGAAGATCGTGAGCAACACTTGAGGACCGTGCTTCAGACTTTGAGGGAGAAGAGATTGCATGCGAAATTTTCTAAGTGTGAATTTTGGCTTGATTCAGTGGCATTCTTGGGCCACGTAGTGTCTTATGATGGAATCAAGGTAGATCCAAAGAAGATGGAGGCAGTGCAGAGTTGGCCTAGACCGCCATCAGCTACAGAGATCCGCACTTTTATTGGTTTCGCGGGGTACTACCATTGCTTTGTTGAGGGGTTTTCATCTATTGCAGCACCTATGACCAGGCTGACCTAGAAGGGTGCTCCGTCCAGGTGGACCGAGGAGTGTGAGGAGAGCTTTGTGATGCCTCTGGGATTAGACTTAGAGCGGTATTGATGCAGGACGGTAGAGTGATTGCCTACACATCTATACATTTGAAGGTGCATGAGAAGAATTATCCTGTCCATGATCTTGAGTTCGCAGCTATTATTCACGCCTTGAAGATTTGGCGTTATTATTTGTATGGTGTTCCTTGTGAGATCTACACAGATCACCGTAGTTTGCAGCCTTTGTTCAAGAAAAAGGACCTTAATTTGTGTCATCGGAGGTGGTTAGAGCTACTTAAAGACTATGATATCACTATATTGTACCACCCGGGAAAGGCCAATGTAGTGGCCGACGCCTTGAGTCGCCGGGCGGAGAGTTTGGGGAGTTTGGCATATCTTTCGGCAGCTGAGAGGCCCTTAGCCTTGGATGTTCAGTCCTTATCCAGTCACTTCATGAGATTGGATATTTCAGAGAATCGTCGGGTATTAGCTTGTGTGGTTGCTCGGTCTTCTCTTTATGACCATATCAGGGAGCGCCAGTATGATGATCCCCACCTTTTAGTCCTTCAGGACAGGGTCCGACGAGGTGATGCCGGAGATGTGACTATTGGTGATGATAGCGTGATGAAGATGCAGGGCCTGATCTGTGTGCCTAATGTAAATGGGCTTCGAGAGCTGATTCTTGAGGAGGCCCACAGCTCGCGGTATTCCATCCATCTGGGTGCCCCGAAGATGTACCAGGATTTGAGACATCACTATTGGTGGAGGATGATGAAGAAGGATATAGTTGGGTTTGTGGCCAAGTGTCTCAACTATTAGCAGGTTAAATATGAGCATCAGAGACCGGGTGGATTGTTTCAGAGGCTAGAGATCTCGGAATGGAAGTGGGAGCGGATCACCATGGACTTTGTAGTTAGACTTCCACAGACTTTGAGAAAGTTCGATGCTATTTGGGTGATCGTGGATCAGCTAACCAAGCTAGCTCATTTTATTCCAGTGTTGACCACTTACTCTTCAAAAAGATGTTGATACCCAATTTTTTCTCAAACTATTTTTTAAAATTTGCATATATGCCTTCAAAATCACTTTTTATAATAAGTGGTATTTTTCCATAATTTTCCATATTTTTATTAATTTCTTTTCCAATTTATTCAGTATTTTAAATTCAATAATTATTCATAAATTATATTATAAATAATTTCAAAATATTTCCTAGCTCAATATATAATTTTAATTCTATTAGGATTTAATTATTTTGCAAAATTAGCCAATTTAGCATTATTTAGCTATAATTACAACAATTTTTGCAGTTATAGCCTAAATGTACATTTTATACCATTTTAATTCAACAATTAGTCATTTTATATTTTAATATTAGTTAATTACTTTAATTTCATCTATTTAGCCTTAATTTCATTTTTTCAAAACTATTAGCCATTTTGTTAATTATTTAGCTATTTTTCTGGGTATTTAACTTTTAGCCCCTTTAATTCTCAATTAAAATCCAATTTACCCGGACCCCAACCCTAAATGGCCCAAACACTCCCAGACCCAATGACTTAGTTACCCGACCCAATCCTCCTTTTAATCTGAGCTGTTGATTAATTCAAATCAACGACCCAAATCTCTACCTACCATATTTAACATAAAGACTACTCTTCCCCCTTTCTCATTTCCCCCTCATTCTGCCGTCGTTACATCTATCAACTCTCTCAACTCTCTCTGCTAAACTAAGCTCTCACTTGTCGTTGCTTTGCTAGTAACCATGGTGGTCCTACCACCACCCCAGCCTATGGCTCTCCTTCTACGACGGGTATCACCACCTTGAGGCCCTCAGAGGAGCCAGAAGGCGGTTCACTCACCCCATGGGTTCTCATACCATTTTCGGCCACCTCCGGCCATCTGAGTAAGATCTATGACCTTTGGGTTAAAGCCAGTAACATTTGTAAGGCTTTCTTATCATTTCTAGGTTCTCTTCGAAACCCTAGTTCTTTAAATCTTCCGATTCTTTTAGATCTGTAACAGATCTATACCTATTATGAGTTATTTCCATGTTTTCTTTAAAGATTCTTCAGGTTCCTAAACGATTTTTCAGTTTTTGAACTAGGATTTTCAAAATCACTTTCAAAACTGTTCTTTTTCTGGTTTCTCAGCATTATTTCATGATTTTACCGTTTTTAAACATTATGTGAGTTTTTTCCCCATCTTGTCTGATTCATTTTTGTTAAAAAAAACCCCCAAAGTTCTCGGTCTCAATCTGTGGTTCCGAGTTTGTTTGCGATAATATGTTTATTTGTTCTATTATGTTTACTGTGTTCTCATGAATACTTCATGATTTTGTGATTTTACCCCATGTTTGACTATTAGGGTTTCTAGATTCGATTACTTTTGCCTATATATGTCTATGCTGTGATTCGTACTGTGTTCTATACGAATCCCTAACTTCTATATGCTTTTATCTTACTATTCTTCCTATGGTTCTGATTGTTGTCTATTATATGTTTATTGCACTTATTCTCATAATGTTGTGACAAATCAGGACTATCTTTTCTATTTGTGAATCCCTGAATCTCTATGCTTGATACCTCACTGATTTTGCATAATGTTCTCTACTGATTTTTGAGTAGTTCCTTAATTAAGACGTGTTAATTTCCTGTTTCTCTTTGTTTGTATCATGCCTATCCTGCTAATGTGTGATATTCTCCTTCATTGATATTGATTTCTTGTAATTAGAACCTCACTCGAGGGTTTACTTATTGATTTCCAGAATATAAATTATTTCTTACCTTATTTCCATAAATGATTTTGTTGTCAAATTAATTCACATATATTTTCCTTAAATAGAAATCTGAACTTGGCCTTACTTACATGTGATATACCTATACCCTACTTATACTACTTCCTTATTGTGTTAAAATCAGCTTTACATAATTCCCTTCCTTATTTGTCACTGCTTATTACCGTTTGAGTATGACTCCTTAATCAAAGGAAGTCTTTTACCAATTTGATTCTAATTGATTGCTTACTCCCATAATTACTGTTGAAACTGTTATTTTACCTTATTCTTCTGCCTGTCTTAAACTATAAATACCTTTACTCTCTCCTTAACAAAGACACGAATTAAACGTTGTTCAACTCTCTCTTTTACACACATACACACTCTCTACTGTTCTCCTTCTGATCACCTGCTATTATCAGTCGGCTGCAAGCCAAGACTGATTATTCTACTTGCCTATTCTTTATTCTGCGTTTGTCATCACCTAATTGGTATGTCCGTAATTTAGTTTAAAGCTTCAAAACAATATGTCTCTTTTGGTATTTCAATTCATCTTATTTCTGATATGCTTTAACTTATGATTTTGTTTCTCAACTTGCAATTAGTATGTAAACTTCTCTGCTTTAATTCTCAATACTTCCCACTGTAGCCTCAACATGTTTACTACCCCCTTTGCATATTCCAACATGATTATGCTTCCTTTCTGTCTTCTTTGATTCCTAGCACACCACAATATGCACTATATGTTACTTAGTCTTATGTAATCTTGAACACATGTTGTACCAGAACCTTTTTTCTGAACCTGTATGTGACCCTGCTTATTGTATGTTCTCCCTATATGCTTCATACTTGTCCCCTACCCCTCAGTCCTTGCTTGTGAGTGTTAAACTGATTTGGTTCTTATTTCTTGCTCTATGTGTACTGTTCTGATCCTGAGACTCTGATTGTCATACCCTCTTCCCTTTAAAAATGTTTTCACCAAGTAATACTCTTCTATTGTTCTTCAAAACTTATTTCAAACAAATTATTTTCAAAAGTTGTCGTCCTACCTGATCTTTTCAAAACTATGAGCACTCCCACTATACTCTTAGACATTAGGTTATGCCCCTCTTGTGTGAGCATTGTCTTAGGACCCTTGAGCTCCCTCTGAACTTTGACACACAAGAGCTGGCCTTTCCACACTGCACTTACTCTATCTTGTCTATGAAATCTGGGTTTGAGCACTGCCCGGGATCCTTTGATATCCTTAGGGAACTCTGACACACCTGGATTATATGAAAGGTTGTGAACTAATGGCATTTGAGGCATCCTGGGGATTTTGGGCCTATCAGTAGGATCCATATAGCATAACTCCTTCTTTTTCTTATTTCAATTATGTAATTTATGCAAATGGCTCGTAATAACTACTTATAAACTACTCTGGGAATGGATAGAGGAAAGGGAAGGGGTGACTATGTATACTTAACTTCTAAAAGGGTAGAAAACATGTTATTAGGTTTATATTCCTACTTGCACAATAGAGACCATGCTTAGGACTCATTTCATGCATTAGTGATCATGTTCCCTAGGACTTATACTCACTGTTTTTAGCATGTCCATCTCACTATCATATCACTTAGGGAATCTTGCGTTAAAATATGTTAATAACCAGTACTTTGCAAGCATGCTCTATGCTGCCATGTACACTTAGAGATCCTGTTTAGGGTAAACAACACTAAAATAAACTACCACTCTTGCATCTTCTGAAATCATGCTTAATGTTTTAATTATTGTACATTAAGAAATCCTGATTAGGATTATGTATATGCATCATTCTGCATCGTTATCTGTGCATTAGATATCATATTTTAGGACTCATTCTCCGCCTAATTATCAATGCATGAAAAAAGATCTAAAACTGTCTTACCATGTCTCTAAACAACTAGTGATAATTCTGCATTTGATGTAACACCTAAGTACAACATGTTTAGGCAAAACAACTCAAGTAGTTTTTTTAATAAGGGTAATTACTGAGCATTGTCCTACGCCAAGACAAGCCTTAGGTAATTAAAGTTGTTAAAACTGGAAATATGTCTATTTATGCATGCTGCTTAATTATCAACAGGATAAAATCAGTAAGCAAAACTGATTAGGACTTCCTCTCTGAGTTATGCAATAAATTTGTCTTTGTTATTATCATTTAGATACCATGTTTTGGGATCTGAATCAAAAGAGCTTAATTTTGTATGAGTCGTGCTGCCTATTTGCATTACTTGTGGAGGTATAATTGTGCCTTTTATCTGCTTTTCTGTGTTTCCCCCTAATTGCAGTCCTACATGTTCCTATCTGTCGCCTTAGTATTTTTCCTTCAAACCTGAGGGTCTGCCTAGAACATCCCTTATAGGATAGAAGTCCTAAATTCCTCCGGGACTAATAGGAAGAGACGGGTAACAGCATGAAATAGAGGTCGAGACCAACACTCGATTTAGTTACTTTCACGGGGTGGGAAAGGGTAGAATATGGATATGATGACCGGTGCGCTAATACCATGTGTAGCCCCTCTTTGAGGAGTGATTATCGGGTATTGTACTGATGTGATCCACATTATTATAAACCTAGGATACCCCTTTGCTTAGATCGTAATCCTTTCAAAATCTAACCTTCTTTACTACTTTTTCATCTGCATGCTTAAGACTTAAATCCCCTCTTATTTGAGCCTTTATTTGTTTGTTTGTTTGCTAAGCTGTACAAATTCACAAAAGTTGTTTGGCCGGGCACCACACTTGTAGATCCTGAGGGGTGCCTAACACCTTCCCCTTAGGATAATTTCAAGCACCTTTGGTGTCCTAACGCACCTTTAAAAATTTTTAGGTGGCGACTCTCAAAAAGACAAAACCCTTTTCCCAAAAAGAAAGAGTCGTCCCAACCGAATGTCATAAACCCGATCTCCGCGAGGAAAGAAGGGGGCGTGACAGCATGGCGACTCTGCTGGGGACTTTCAGGCTTTTACCATTTTCAAATTGCTTTGTGAATTTGTACCTCTTCCCATTTCCCGTATGTGCAATTACTTGTCTATCTCTTTAATCATTTATTTTTCTTCAAAAGTAACTGACATGCTTTTTCTGTTTCCTTCCTTTGTAACCACTTTTAAATTATAAATTATTGTATTTACTGCTTTCATAACGTGCAAATACATGACAACATGTCTTTAATTCTTATTTATTATTGAATAACCATGCTCAACATTCATACTCCACTCGTGTCAAACAAAATACTATAGCAACGCTTGATGAGTGGTTGCTCTCTTCCTATATTATTACCCCCTAAATTTGGATAGGCTTATTTGCGGTAAAACCAGTCGATCAGCGGTGCAGTCGAGGTTCCGTGCCTTTCCCCCTTGAGTTGTGCGCTCGAGGGTACCATTCTAAAACCCCATAGAAACCTTAATTCGTTATGTTGTTTCATGCATCATGGTCAAACCTAGCCAGTCTAAAGTGTGGCCCACACGATAGATTTTAAGATTGCCTTATCCAAAAGTCAACTGGGTTTCCCTAAACCCAAACGAACATCATCACGTTCTGTGCATTTATTTGGAGAACTAAATGCTTTATGCTAATTGTTGATGTTAAATAGCCGAGTCTGGTGGGGATAAAGGCCTAACCTTTTTTTCCTTACAGAAAATGAGGCACGAAGTCCCCAGATTCAGCATGGTCTCCAATGTCCTCCAAGATTGCTAAGTTGGTGGGAAGATTTACATTTTAGTGAAAAAACTCTCGTTAGGAAATACTTGGGCAATCTACCATCTCTCCTAGAAATCCAGCCTAACAACATGATAATAGAGGCTGCTACCCTGTTCTGGGATTGTAAAAGGTTCGTGTTCTGCTTTGGGGACATTGAAATGACACCTTTCCTGGAGGAAATAGGAGGATTGGTTGGCCTAGTATGGGAAACCTTGGGGTTGCTAATGCCTGAAAACCGCACAGGCAAAGGTTTCGTCAAAATGATGGGTCTGAAGAAGAATGCAGAACGGGTATGCTTAAAGAAGTCATACATCCCTTTTGACTACTTGTACGAGAGGTACGGTCACATCAAATCATACCGTACCTACCACGATGAGTTTGCCATCACATCCTTGGGACACATCCATCGTAGAGTATTTGTCTTCATGTTTTGCTTCTTGGGTCTGATTGTGTTTCCAATAAAGAAGGAGAGAATCCACACCAGATTGGCCATGGTAACCAAGACACTGATGGAAGGAACTGATGGGAAAAACTTCAGTATTGTGCCCATGATCATTGCAGACGTATATCGAGCCTTGGAAAAGTGTCAACGAGGGGCAAGACACTTCGAAGGTTGCAATCTACTACTTTAGCTTTGGCTCATGGAACATCTCCAAAAGGGAGAATACCGACAAGAAGTTCATCAAAGAATTTGGGATGACCATATTGCTTTCCACCATCCAAAGCGAATGAATTACATCCTCGACATGTTTGCTCAGCCTAAGAACGCCAAAGGATGGGTCGAGCTCTTTGGTAATATGACTAAAGAACAGGTTTAGTGGATGTTCGAGTGGTTTCCAACAGAAGAGTTCATCGCCCGTTCCAGAGATGCACCGTTCCTAATACTAATTGGTCTAAGAGGAACATACCCTTACGTCCCTCTTCAAGTTATGAGGCAAGCGGGTAGGAAGCAATTCATACTCAAGGTCGACAAGATGAGCCATCTTCGAGCTGACTTCCAAAATGACGATAGTCCTCACAAGTGCCAAACCCAGCACATGTGGCACTGTAATATTGTAATGGAGAAGGGCACCATCGAGCCAGAAAGATATCATGCCAGTTGTACCCATTTCTATCTTGATTGGTTGGCAGAAAATTGGGGTGGTCTAAGCGAGCCAGGGTTCATTCAGGGCTACAAGGTTATAGATGAAAAGGCCGAGGCACAAGTCAAAAACAACCAGTTGCGCAAGAGGATCCGTGAGTGTGAGGATGAGCACCACGAAATACATGAGTCTAACAAGAAACTGATAGAGGAATGGAAGGATATGGATATCAAAACTAAAAAAGGTTAGGGTATTTGGAGCGAGGCATAGTGGAGCTGGAGAAAAAATTTCTCAAAAAGATTGAAGACTGTCAAAAGGCTGGAGGGACCGACGGAGGACATCTAGCCAGAGCATACCTGTTGCTGGGGCTTCGCGAGTTGAGGGAGTTGTACGAGGGAAGCAAGAATGCCGAGTCTGGGGAAGGTCCTTTTGGGACCAAGTATCTAGGAATGTCTTTCTTTTACTTTATCAATGTAATAAGGCCAATGTCCATTAGTGAACTTTACTTCCTGTTTATTTAGTGTCATTCATCTATTTTCTTATCAATAAAATGAGGCATTTAGCATATTAAGTTCTCCAAATCAATTTGTCGCTAGGCCTACCTCGGGCACAAAAGAGGTCCCCAAATTAGGACGCATTTTAGATTCCCGCACTATGTTAAATACCGTAATACTTCTCATAATCCTCACTGACTTGGCTACTTTTTGTTTTTGTTTTACTCTTTATTTATTTATTTATTCCCCTCCCCAAAGGTTAGTTCGTGCACTCTGGTATCATCATCCTAGCTTACAAGATCCAGGGGCCCTCCACCCTTTCCTCCTCTTGGTCCTCCCAAAGGCAAGAACAAAGGCAAAAATAAAATGGAAGATTCAGGCAACAGCAGAAATGAGAATGTGGTTGAACGGGTAGAGGCCACTGATGGCCAGGGTATTCGGATTCAGAATGAAACTGTGTCATAGCTGGAACGGAAGTTGTTAAATTTTCAAGAGCTTGATCAAGTTCGGAATCTGGAAAACCTGTCATTCTCCCTCAACATCCCAAATGTCAATATCTAGAATCCTGCACCTCCTTAAAACATCCCAAAGCAGCAAAATCATCCCACATCTCATCATCACACCACCCCACCAAAGAACCAAACTCTTCCAGCACACTGTAATACTGCCATACTCCAAACAACACCCCACTGCTTATCCCAGAACCTCAGAACTCCACAAATGACCATTTCCACAATCATGCTCCAGGACACCATAACAATCCCATTTACGTGAAGATCATGCCACACTCCACTCCCCCTATCATATACACACCTGAGTCTGATGAAAAGGAGCTGCTTATCAAGAACTTGGCCGAGGAACTTAGGAAGCTAACCATCCGGGTTCAAGGCGTCGAGGGAATCAAGGGAGTCGAAGGGATAAACTATGAAGACCTCTGCATATAGCCCGATGTCGAACTACCTGAGGGATACATACCTCCTAAGTTTGAAATGTTTGATGGTACAGGTGATCCAAGGGTCCATCTGAGAACTTATTGTGACAAGATGGTTGGAGTAGGGAAGGATGAAAGGATCCGCATGAAGTTGTTCATGAGGAGCTTGAAAAAAGATGCATTATCTTGGTACATCAACCAAGATCCCAAGAAATGGTTGAATTGGGTGAGCATGGCATCTGACTTTATGGACAGATTCAGGTTCAACACAGAGAGCGCACCAGACGTGTTCTATATTCAGAATTTGAAAAAGAAGCCCACAGAGACATTTCGCGAGTATGCTACTCGTTGGAGGTTCGAAGTTGCCAAGGTCAGACCCGCCTTAGAAGAGGAGCAGATGAACAAGTTCTTTGTCCGGGTCCAGGACCCGCAGTACTATGAGTGGTTGATGATGATTGAGAACCACAAGTTATCCGACATTATCGAATTAGCTGAACGGATTGAAGAAGGTATCAAGAGTGGTATGGTCACAAATTTTGAAGCCTTGCAAGCTACAAACAAGGCTTTGCAGTCTGGTGGTGTGTCTAAGAAAAGAGACGCGGGAGCCGTGATGGTTTCACAAAGAACCAAATCCCCACTCAAATACCAAACTTACCCAACACCTCCACTCACATATCAACCAACCCCAAATTACCAAGCACCCTCATACCAAGCTCCACCACCAACTTATCAATCACCTCCACCACCGACATATCAACCTGCTTCACCCAGATACTCACAACCCGCTCCTGTCTACCACAGTTACAATTCACAACCATATCATTACCAATCACCCCCTACCCGTCAAAACTTCCCTAGACCTCATCCTAATTTTGATCGTAGACCTCAAGAATAGTATATCGTCATCGCGGAACCCATCGACCAGTTTTATGAGAAGCTCAAAGTTGCTGGTTACGTCACCTCATCCCTGCTGCAACCCCTGAGAATCCTTCTCAATGGGTCAACCCAAACAAGTTATGTGCATACCACTCCGGCACGAAGGGGAACACCATCGATGAGTGCCGCTCTTTGAAGGACAAGATACAATCCCTGATTGACAACAAGGTCATCCTGGAAAAGGAATCTGCTCCAAATGTCCGCAACAATCCTCTTCCGGACCATAAGGGTAGAGGCATCCACTTGATTGAAATAGAAGATGATTGAGACCCCGAGGGATCAATCGAGTTGATCGAAGAAGGTGATGATCCAAAGGAACCTGCAGTCACTCTCAACCTGATCATAGTCTAGATTCAACCGTCTGAGGATGCTGAGATAAATATGTCCATGCCTCTTGAGTTTGAAGCAGCGTCACCTGCAAAGACACCAGTATCGATTGAAGTTAAGTTCGTGTCTCCGAAAAATGCACCTGCACCATTTGAGGTTGCAGTCTTGCCACTCTAGGCACATGTTCCATTCGAAGTGAGATTATCTGTGTCAATCACGGTGACGATATCGACCATGAAACCTTTCTATAAAAATGTTGTACCATGGGACTATACAGCCGAGGCGAGAAGGAAAGGCAAAGTCAAGACTGAAGAATTTATTGCAGCGCAGGGTATGACAAGAACTGGTAGAGTCTATACCCCTGAACATCTGGCTAAATCTAGCAGGCAGGCTTCCAATCAGCCTCCCATTATCGAGACAGGTCCGGACGACCTTTGGAGGAAAGTAAAGGCCAAAGAGTATTCGGTCATCAACCAGTTGAACAAAACGCCAGCGCAAATATCCATCCTCTCTTTGCTGCAGAATTTCGAGACGCACTTGAATGCCTTATTGAATGTGTTGAACAAAGCCTATGTGCCAAACAACATCACTAGTGGAGAAATGGCTAATATGGTGGGCCATGTGTTGGAGAGTCACAGTATCACTTTCCATTAGGACGAGCTGCCTCCTGAAGGGTTGGTTCACAACAAAGCACTGCACATCACTGTGCAATGCAAAGATTATTTCATCACCAGAATCCTGATCGATGGGGGATCCAGTCCTAATATCTGTCCGTTGATAAAGCTCAAGAAATTGGGTAAAGGGCTGCACGAGATGAAGGATGGAACAATCAATGTGAAAGCTTTCGATGGATCTCATAGGTCCACAATTGGTGAGATCAGCCTATGCTTGCAAATGGGGCCAACCTGGTTCGAGGTGGACTTCCAAGTGATAGATGTGCCAGCGTCCTACAATCTGTTATTGAGACGACCCTGGATCCATGCAGCTGGGGCCATAGCATCAACACTACATCAGGAAGTGAAGTACGAGTGGAACCACCAAGAGGTGATTATTCACGGCGAAGGTAGAAACCCTATTTACAGTCGCCAGACTATCCCAGTGATTGAAGGAATAAGGAAGCTGGGTGGAGAAATTTACCACCATATTGAACGGGTCAACACTATCGACAAAGACAAATGGTGGGATAGCAAGATCGCAAGTATGATGAATTGGCGAGGGTACAAGCTAGGCAAAGGGCTCGGCAAGAACCTTTAGGGGATCTCCAAACCTATCAAACTAAAGAAGCACGACACCACTTTCGGTTTGGGGTACGAATACACTTGGGAAGAATTCAAAAATTGGCCGCCACCATGGCGCGATCCCTATTACACTTTGAAGCAACCAATACTGCATCTGGAGCAGACCTTCCGACAGGCCGGCGTTATTTATGGCTTAGACGAAGAATAAGCACTTGCAACAATGAGGAACTTGTTTCTAGAGGACAGTGATATGGACTGTTGTGTTATTCTCGAGGAGGAGGGGAAGGAAGGCCCTTCTATACAGGTTGTGATCAGAGGGACGTACCCCAAGAATTGGACTGTCAGGACAACCAAAGCCCAGCGATCCTCAGGGTAGCAAGGCTAAAACAAGCATTATTCACTATTTTCTTTACAAAATGATTTCCTTTTTCGCATTTTAATTCCTGCAATAACATCTTCAATGTTCAAAACAATCGTGCAGTTTATCAAAAGCATTTTTCTTATGAATCAATATTTATTGCTATCATTTTTCTCTCATTACTTTACCTATACAACATTACTATTACCTGTCTTGATGAACCGATGACTGTGACATGCAGCGAGACAATGCAACAAACGGACATGGATTCAGAAGAAGATGACATACCTGACGAGATTGTCAAAGAAGTTGAGAATTTTGAGAACAGATCTAAGTCCAACCTGGACGACACTGAAATCATCAACCTGGGAGATTCAGAAAACATCAAGGAAATACAAATCTGCATTCATTTGTTGCCGTCAAAAAAGAAAGAATACGCAAAATTTATAAAGGAGTATGAGTACATATTCGTCTGGTCGTATGACGACATGACTGGTCTAAGTACGTCTATTGTGGCTCACAAATTTCCAACCAATCCAATGTGTCCACCGGTAAAACAAAAGCTCAGGAAGTTCAAACCCGACATGAGTTTGGAAATCAAAGAAGAAGTCACCAAGCATATCAGTGCCAAGGTTCTCAGGGTGGTTGAGTACCCGACATGGTTAGCCAACATTGTGCTAGTACCAAAGAAGGATGGGAAGGTCAGAGTCTGTGTCGACTGCCGGGATCTCAACCGGTCTAGTCTGAAAGATGACTTTCCTTTACCAAATATACATATCCTGATTGACAATTGCGCCAAGCATGAACTACAATCATTTGTGGATTGCTTCGCTGGTTATCATCAGATCTGAATGGATGAGGAAGATGCTGAGAAAACGGCTTTTATTACGATGTGAGGAGTGTACTGTTACAAGATGATGCCATTCGGCCTGAAGAATGCAGGGGCCAACTACATGAGGGCTATGACCATCATCTTCCACGACATGATTCACAAGGAGATCAGGTATATATGGATGATGTTATTATCAAGTCTAGAAAATCCACTAACCACATGGAAGATTTGAGGAAGTTCTTCAAAAGGTTGCGGAGATACAATCTGAAGTTGAACCCCGCGAAGTGTGCATTCGGGGTTCCTGCTGGAAAGTTGCTCAGGTTCATTGTCAGCCGCCGAGGGATAGAATTGGATCTTTCAAAGGTCAAAGCCATTCAAGAACTACCACCGCCAAGGAACAAGAAAGATGTGATGAGTTTCTTGGGGATACTTAATTACATTAGTAGATGCATAGCACAGTCTACAGTTATCTGTGAGCCGATCTTCAAGATGCTGAAGAAGGACGTCGCAAGAAAGTGGACCAATGATTGTCAAAAGGCTTTCGAAAAAATCAAGGCATACCTATCAATACCACCATTCTTGGTACCGCCTGAGCCAGGTAGACCTCCGTTACTCTACCTTGTAGTCTTAGATGGATCTTTCGGCTGCGTTCTGGGGTAGCATGATGAAACAGGAAGAAAGGAACAAGCCATTTATTATCTCATCAAGAATTTCACATCGTACGAGGCCAGATATTCTCTATTGGAACGCACTTGTTGTGCTTTAAATTGGGTATCCCAGAAGCTGAGGCATTAATTTTGTGCCTACACAACGTATCTCATGTCAAGGATGGATCCATTTAAGTATATCTTTCAGAAGCCCATGCCCACTGGCAAGCTAGCAAGTGGAAAATCCTGCTGAGTGAGTTCGATATTATCTATATGACTCAGAAAACAGTCAAGGGACAAGCACTGGCAGACCATCTTACTGAGAACCCTGTAGATGGAGAATACGAACCTCTAAAAATGTATTTTCCTGATGAAGATGTATCATTCATAGGAGAAGACATTGTAGAATCCTATGACGGTTGGAGAATGTTCTTCGATAGAGCAGCGAACTTCAAGGGAATTGGCATTGGGGCAGTCCTAATATTAGAAATCGGTCAGCATTATCCGGTATCTGCCAAACTCAGATTCCCCTGCACCAACAATATGGCAGAGTATGAAACATGTATCCTAGGGCTCAACATGGCCATTGACATGAACATTCAGGAGCTGTTAGTGATTGGTGACTCAGATTTTCTGGTACATCAGGTACAAGGAGAGTGGGCTACCAAGAATTCTAATATATTTCCGTATCTGCACCACGTACAAGAATTAAGAAAGAGGTTCACAAAGATGGAATTTCGGCATGTCCCCAGAATCCAGAATGAGTTCGTTGATGCATTGGCTATTTTGTCCTCAATGATCCAACACCCGGACAAGAATTTCATTGATCCTATTCCCATAAAGATCCATAATCAGCCAGCTTATTGTGCCCATGTCGAAGAGGAAGCAGACGGAAATCCTTGGTTTCATGACATCAAAGAGTATTTGGCAAAAGGAGATTACCTAGAGCTTGTGAATCCCACTTAGAAACGCACACTTCAAAGACTATCCAAGAACTTCTTTCACAGCGGAGGAATCCTATATAGGAGTACTCCCGATTTGGGATTATTACGTTGTGTCAACACAAAGGAAGAATCCAAGCTGCTAGAGGAGATTCATGTTGGGCCCTGTGGCCCGCATATGAACGGTTTTGTTCTGGAAAAGAAGATACTTCGAGCTGGTTACTTTTGGATGACTATGGAAACGGACTGCATCCAGTATGTCCGGAAATGCCACCGTTGTCAGATACACGCAAATATGATAAAGATACCTCCAAACAAGCTCAATGCAATAAGCTCACCATGGCCATTTGCCGCCTGGGGCATGGACGTTATTGGACCAATCGAGCCTGCCGCCTCCAACGGACATAGGTTCATTCTGGTATCCATCGACTATTTCACCAAATGGGTCGAAGCAGCATCCTACAAATCAGTGACTAAGAAATTCGTGGCAGACTTTGTCCGCGATCGTATTGTTTGTCGATTCGGGGTTCCTGAGTCAATCATCACCGACAATGGTTCCCATCTCAACAGTGACTTGATGAAAGCTATGTTCGATAATTTCAAGATCAAACACAAGAATTCCACAGCTTACAGACCTCAGATGAATGGAGTTGTAGAAGCCGCCAACAAGAAAATCAAGAAGATACTAAGAAAGATGATATAAAGGCACAAGCAGTGGCACGAGAAGTTATCATTTGCCTTATTGGGATATCTCACCACAGTTTGCACCTAAACAGGGGAAACTCCCTATATGCTAGTTTAGGTACTGAGGCTGTTATTCCTGCCGAAGTTGAGATTCCATCTCTAAGAATTATACAAGAAGCTGAGCCCAGCGACGCAGAATGGGTAAAGAGCCATTATGAGCAACTAGCCCTTATAGACAGAAGGAGAATGAATGCAGTCTGTCATGGTCAACTCTATCAAAACAAAATGACCCGAGCCTTCAACAAGAGAGTCAAGCCTAGACAGTTCACACCAGGGTAGGTGGTGCTGAAGAAGATCTTTCCACATCAAGACGAAGCCAAACGGAAGTTCTCTCCCAATTGGCAGGGTCCATACATGGTTCACCGGGTACTGACAGAAAGAGCACTTATACTCGCAGAAATGGACGGAGAAGTCTGGCCAAAGCCAATCAATTCAGATGCATTTAAACGCTACTATGTGTAATCATATGCTTTCTCAATGATGTAAATTGAACTACGGCCGACCTGATTCCCATTTAAGAGGGTATACGTAGGCAGCCCTATGGGTTTGGTCACAATTCAATAAAAATTTCATTTTTCCCCGCAATTTGAAACTGGGATAAAATTTTGACGAGGTCCCTCAAAATTTTGAAGCAAGTTCAGCCGATCGCCGCGTGAGCAACAACCAAAAGGATTCATCCATCAAACTGGGGCAGAATTTTGAGGAGGACCCTCAAGATTCCATAGCAGGAGAGTTTGCAATGTCCCGAGCCGTGTCATGGTCGTCAGTTCACCCCAAAATTATTTTTTAATTATACATTATGCTTTTACAAAATCATGCATATTTGTTTTTGAAACAGCTTTGTTTAGCAACGCTGCCCCAATAATACAGACGGTATCATTAGATCAAAGCCGAACGAGTCAAGAAAAGCCAGCGGAGATACGAACTAACCCTCCCCTTTACAAAACTCACAATTTTCTATGGATGCAGGCACAAAGAACAAACACGTAGAGAATTTTCATCACAATTACAAATGCCAAATTTCGATGTCCACACCAAGAAAAAACATGGTCAAAATCACAATGCTCGAAACCATCACACCTTTCGGCATCTGCTATCAATATAAATAATGCTCTGTAGTTGCAACACCCGCAATAATCACGATGCCACAATCTGCTATCAGCTAAGAAACTATATTGTCATCTGTTATTTTATTCATTGCACAAGGCTACCATTCTGCCTTCCGAGGTTAAGATCTACCTCCATCTGTATTTTGCATAAGGCTACCATTCTGCCTTCCGAGACTAAACATTGTCTCCGTCTGCATTTTGCATAAGGCTACCGTTCTGCCTTCCGAGACTAAACGTTGTCTCCATCTGCATTTTGCATAATGCTACCATTCTGCCTTCCGAGACTAAGCACTGTATCCATCTGCATTGCATCTTTGCATAAGGCTACTATTCTGCCTTCCATTTGCATAAGGCTACCATTCTGTCTTCCGAGGCTAAGATCTGCCTCCAATTTCCCTTTCGAGACTAACCGATGTCTCAAGCACTATTTACTTTGCTTTCCATTCGGGCTAAGCTATGGCCTTTTATTCGCAAGACTAAGCTCTGTCTCATCAGCATAATCCTATTGCACCTGCATGGGCTGAAATATCGCCAACTTATCCAAAGGCGTCATCATTCGGAGGAACCATTTTCATGGCCCGAGAACACCATGACATGGCCTGAGGATCTCTTTCAACCTCTGTGTATCATTATTCAAAGGCCTCATGGTTCGGAGGCACCATCCTCATGGCCCGAGAATATCATTTTCATGGCCTACGAATCTTGCATCAAGCAATTCATAGACCAGGACGTCATGGTCTGAGTACGTCACCCTTAACCGTCCAAAGACATCATTCATGGTCCAACGGAAATTTGCATCATGTTTAAATTACACACAATATATGCTTGCATTATTTATTTGTAGGTAATTAGGCGAGCAAACTGCCATCCCGGCAGGAGCGGTCCCGCTCCAGTTCTCCAAACAACTCCGTAAGCCGTTTGCACCTAAACCTATACTTTGCGTCCGTTTTTGTAAAACTTCATCGGTATGCTTCACCGATGACTCCTGAACTAAAAACGGCCTGATTCCTGTAAAACCAAGGATATATAGGCAACTCAGAAACCAGGGTACGGCCTAAAACTCTTCAAACCATTTCACTCGGTCAAAATTGGCCAACATATCTTTACCCGACAACTCTTTCATCCTTCCTGGGTAAAGAAGGGCAGCTGTTGATATCCAATTTTTCCTAAAACTATTTTTTAAAATTTTCATATGTGCCTTCAAAATAACTTTTTATAATAACTGGTATTTTCCATAATTTTCCATATTTTTATTAATTTCTTTTCCAATTTATTAAGTATTTTAAATTCAATAATTATTCATAAATTATATTATAAATAATTTTAAAATATTTCCTAGCTTAATATATCATTTTAATCCTATTAGAATTTAATTATTTCACAAAATTATCCAATTTGGCGTTATTTAGCTATAATTACAATAATTTTTGCAGTTATAGCCTAAATGTACATTTTATACCATTTTAATTCAATAATTAGTCATTTTATATTTTAATATTAGATAATTACTTTAATTTCATCTATTTAGTATTAATTTCATTTATTTCATAATTATTAGCCATTTTTTTAATTATTTAGCTATTTTTTGGGGTATTAAATTTTAGCCCCTTTAATTCTCAATTAAACCCAATGAAACAACCCAAACACTCACAGGCCCAATGCCTTAGTTACCCGATCCAATACCCCTTTTAATATGAGCCGTTGATTAATTCAAATCAACGACCTAGATCTCTATCTACCATATTTAACCTAAAGACTATCGTTCCCCCTTTCTTATTTCCCCCTCATTCTTCCACCGTTACATCTCTCAACTCTCTCATCTCTCTCAACTCTCTCTGATAACCTAAGCTCTCACATGTCATTGCTTTGCCAGTAACCATGGTGGTCTCACCACCACCCCCAGCCTATGGCTCTCCTTCTACGCCGGGTATCACCACATTGAGGCCCTCATAGGAGCCAAAAGGCGGTTCACTCACCCTATGGGTCCTAATGCCATTTTCGGCCGTCTGAGTAAGATCTATGACCTTTGGGTTGAATCCAGTAATATTTTTAAGGCTTTCTTATCTTTTCTAGGTTCTCTTCGAAGCCCTAGTTCTTTAAATCTTCCGATTCTTTTAGATCTGTAACAGATCTATACCTATTATGAGTTCTTTCCATGTTTTCATTAAGGATTCTTCAGGTTCCTAAACGACTTTTCAGTTTTCGAACTAGGGTTTTCAAGATCACTTTAAAAACTGTTATGTTGCTGGTTTCTCAGCATTATTTCATGATTCTACCGTGTTTAAACATTATGTGAGTTTTTTCCCCATCTTGTTTGATGCATTTTTGTTATAAAAAAAACCCAAAGGTCTCGGTCTCAATCTGTAATTTCGATTTTGTTTGCGATAATATGTTTATTTGTTCTATTATGTATGTTGTGTTCTCATGAATACTTCGTGATTTTGTGATTTACCCCATGTTTGACTATTATGGTTTCTGGATTCGATTACTTTTGCCTATATCAGGTCTATGTTGTGATTCGTAATATGTCTATACGAATCCCTAACTTCTATATGCTTTTACCTTACTAGTCTTCCTATGGTTCTGATTGTTGTCTATTATATGTTTATTGCACTTATTCTCATAATGTTGTGACAAATTAGTACTATATTTTCTGTTTGTGAATCCCTAAATCTATATGATTGATACCTCACTGATTTTGCATAATGTTCTCTACTGATTTTTGAGTAGTTCCTTAATTAAGAGGTGCTAATTTCCTGTTTCTCTTTGTTTGTATCATGCATATCCCGCTAATGTGTGATATTCTCCTTGATCGATATTGATTTTCTGTAATTAGAACCTCACTCGAGGGTTTACTTACTGATTTCCAGAATATAAATTATTTCTTACCTTATTTCCATAAATGATTTTGTTGTCAAATTAATTCACATATATTTTCCTTAAATAGAAATCTGAACTTGGCCTTACTTACATGTGATATACCTATACCCTACTTATACTACTTCCTTATTGTGTTAAAATCAGCTTTACATAATTCCTTTCCTTATTTGTCACTGTTTATTACCGTTTGAGTATGACTCCTTAATCAAAGGAAGTCTTTTACCAATTTGATTCTAATTGATTGCTTACTCCCATAATTACTGCTGAAACTGTTATTTTACCTTATTCTTCTGCCTGTCTTAAACTATAAATACCTCTACTCTCTCTTTAACAAAGACACAAACAAAACGTTGTTCAACTCTCTCTTTTACACACATACATACTCTCTATTGTTCTCCTTCTGATCACATGCTATTATCAGTCGGCTGCAAGCCAAGACTGATTATTCTACTTGCATATTCTTTATTCTGTGTTTGTTATAACCTAATTGGTATGTCCTCAATTTAGTTTAAAGCTTCAAAATAATATGTCTGTTTTGGTATTTCAATTCATCTTATTTCTGATATGCTTTAACTTATGATTTTGTTGCTCAACTTGCAATTAGTATGTAACCTTCGCTGCTTTAATTCTCAATACTTCCCACTGTAGCCTCAACATGTTTACTACCCCCTTTGCATATTCCAACATGATTATTCTTCCTTTCTGTCTTCTTTGATTCCTAGCACACCACAATATAAACTATATGTTACTTAGTCTTATATAATCTTGAACACATGTTGTACCAGAACTTTTTCTCTGAACCTGTATGTGACCCTGCTTATTGTATGTTCTCCCTATATGCTTCATACTTGTCCCCTACCCCTCAGTCCTTGCTTGTGAGTGTTAAACTGATTTGGTTCTTATTTCTTGCTCTATGTGTACTGTTCTGATCCTGAGACTCTGATTGTCATACCCTCTTCCCTTTAAAATTTTTTTCACCAAGTAATACTCTTCTATTGTTCTTCAAAACTTATTTCAAACAAATTATTTTCAAAAGTTGTCGTCCTACCTGATATTTTCAAAACTATGAGCACTCCCACTATACTCTTATACATTAGGTTATGCCCCTCTTGTGTGAGCATTGTCTTGGGACCCTTGATATCACTCTGAACTTTGACACACAAGAGCTGGCCTTTCCACGCTGCACTTACTCTATCTTGGCTATGAAATCTGGGTGTGAGCACTGCCCGGGATCCTTTGATATCCTTAGGGAACTCTGACACTCCTGGATTATATGAAAGGTTGTGAACTAATGGCATTTGAGGCATCTTGGGGATTTTGGGCCTATCAGTAGGATCCCTATAGCATAACTCCTTCTTTTTCTTATTTCAATTATGTAATTTATGCAAATGGCTCGTAATAACTACTTGTAAACTACTCTGGGAATGGATAGTGGAAAGGGAAGGGGTGGCTATGTATACTTAACTATTAAAAGGGTAGAAAATATGTTATTAGGTTTATATTCCTACTTGCGCAATAGAGACCATGCTTAGGACTCATTTCATGCATTAGTGATCATGTTCCCTAGGACTTATACTCACTGTTTTCAGCATGTCCATCTCACTATCATATCACTTAGAGCACATGTGTTAAAATGTGTTAATAACCAATACTTTGCAATCATGCTCTATGCTGCCATGTACACTTAGAGATCCTGCTTAGGGTAAACAACACTAAAATAAACTGCCACTTTTGCATCTTCTGAAAACATGCTTAATACTGTAATTATTGTGCATTTAGAAATCCTTCTTAGGATTCTGTATATGCATCATTCTGCATCCTTATATGTGCATTAGATATCATGTTTTAGGACTCATTATCCGCATAATTACAAATGCATGAAAAAGGACCTAAGATTGTCTTACCATGTCTCTAAACAACTAGTGATAATTGTGCATTTGATGAAACACCTAAGTACAACATGTTTAGGCAAAACAACTCAAACAGTTTATTTAATAATCTGGATAATTAATGAGCATTGTCCTATGCCTAGGCAAGCCTTAGGTAATTAATGTTTTTAAAACTGGAAATATGTCTATTTATGCATGTTGCTTAATTATCAACAGGATAAAATCAGTAAGCAAAACTGATTAAGACTTCCTCTCTGAGTTATGCAATAAATCTGTCTTTGTTATTATCATTTAGATACCATGTTTTGGGATCTGAATCAAAAGATCTTAATTGTGTATGAGTCGTGTTGCCTATTTGCATTACTTGTAGAGGTATACTTGTGCCTTTTCTCTGATTTTCTGTGTTTCCCCCTAATTGCAGTCCTACATGTTCTTATATGTCGCCTTAGTGTTTTTCCTTCAAACATGAGGGTCCGCCTAGAACATCCCTTATAGGATAGAAGTCCTCAATTCCTCTGAGACCAATAGTAAGGGACGGGTAACAACATGCAATAGAGGTCGAGACCAACACTCGATTTAGTTTCTTTCACAGGGTGGGAAAGGGTAGAATATGGATATGATGACCGGTGTGCTAATACCACGTGTATCTCCTCTTTGAGGAGTGATTACCGGGTATTGTACTGATGTGATTCATATTATTATAAACCTAGGATACCCCTTTATATGCTTAGATCGTAATCCTTTCAAAATCTAACCTTCTTTACTATTTTTTCAAACATATGCATGCTTAAGACTTAAATCCGCTCTTATTTGAGCCTTTATTTGTTTGTTTGCTAAGTTTTACAAATTCACAAAAGTTGTTTGGCCGGGAACGACACTTGTGGATCCTGAGGGGTGCCTAACACCTTCCCCTTATGATAATTTCAAGCCCTTACCCTATCTCTGGTTAACAACGTAGTTGTAGATGAACCCTTTTGGTGTCCTAACACACCTTTAAAAATTGTTAGGGCGACTCTCAAAAACACAAAACCCCTTTCCCAAAAGTAAAGAGTTGTCCCAACCGAATGTCATAAACCCGATCTCCGCGATGAAAGATGGGGGCGCGATAAAAGATTGGCTGAGATTTATATTAGAGAGGTTGTCTTCCTTCATGGTATCCCAGTATCCATCATTTCAGACAGAGGTACACAGTTCACATCATGGTTCTGGAGAGCCGCACAACAGGAGTTGGGTACTAGGGTGGAGCTGAGATTAGCCTTTCACCCTCAAACGGACGGGCAGTCCGAGCGCATGATTCAGATTCTTGAGGATATGCTCCGTGCTTTTGTGATGGAGTTCGGAGGTTCATGGGACCCATTCTTTCCACTTGCAGAGTTTGCCTACAATAACAGTTACCAGTCTAACATTCAGATGGCACCGTATGAGGCTTTATATGGTAGGCAATGCCGGTCCCCAGTAGGTTGCTTTGATCCGGGAGAGGCCCGATTGTTGGGTGCAGATTTGGTCCAGGATGCCCTGGATAAGGTGAAGGTGATTCAGGATAGACTTCGCACAGCCCAATCCAGGAAGAAAATTTATGCGGACCAGAAGGTTCGTGATTTGGCATTTATGGTTGGAGAGCTAGTCTTGCTTGGGGTATCGCCTATGAATGGCGTCATGAGATTCGGGAAGAAGAGAGAGTTGAGCCCGAAGTTCATTGGTCCTTTTGAGATATTGAAGCGTGTTGGGGAGGTTACTTATGAGCTTTCTTGCCTCCGAGCCTAGCCGGAGTTCATCCGGTATTCCACGTTTCTATGCTCCGGAAGTATCACGGTGATCTGACTCATGTA